>JAABKJ010005511.1:0-21578 GCA_011634705.1 Andricus grossulariae | reverse complement strand
TTTGAAATTAAAAGGACAAATTTTCAGAAAATAGTTCCATTTTCATCCAAAAAATATTTCAGTTGACTTTTCACCATCAAAAAATGAATTTTGTTCATAAAATAAATTTAAAACAAAATTGTTCAATTTTTAATAAAAACAATTTTATTCCCAACAATACAGTTGAATTTTTAACAAAACAGTGGAATTTTCGACCAAAAAGGATAACTTTTTATAAAAATTGTTGAATTTTCAATTGAACAGTTGCATTTTGTCAACAACAACAATATTACAAATTTTCAGAAAATAGTTGCAATTTCATCCAAAAAAGATTTTTAATTGACTTTTCAACACCAAAATATGAATGTTAATCAAAAAGTGAATTTTCTACGAGAATAGTTGAATTTTCAACCCAAAAAGACGATTTTATGACAAAACAGTTGAATTTTTGACCAATCAGTTGCATTTTTTTCAAGAAAAATGCAGTTTCTATTAAAATAGATGAACTTTTAACTTAAAAAGAAAAGTTTTCAAGGAAATAGTGAAATTTTCATCCAAAAAAGATTTCAGTTGATTCTTTAACATCAAAGCATAAATTTTAATTAAAAAATAAATTTACAACACAATGGTTTGATTTTCAGCAGAAACAGTTCAATTTCTAAAAAATCAGTTGAATTTCAAACAAAACAGTTGAATTCTCGACCAAAAAGGATGACAAATTAACAAAATTGTTGAATTTTCAAACAAACAGTTGCATTTTTTCCTAAAAAACAAAATTTTTCAAGAAAATAGTAAAATTTTCATCCAAAAAAGATTTCAGTTGACTTTTTAACATTAAAAAATTAATTTTTTTTTCATCCAAAAAAGATTTTCAGTTGAGTTTTCAACATCAAAATATAATTTTTAATACAAAAAAAATTTCTACGAGAATAGTTGAATTTTCAACCCAAAAAGACGATTTTTTGGCAAAACAGTGGAATTTTTTACCAGAAAGGATGACTTTTTCATAAAATTGTTGAATTTTTAACCAAACAATTGCCTATTTTTTCATTTTTCCTCACCACTGAAATTCAAAGACGAGAGTTCTGAGCTTTAACATTTTTAACCTATGTAAAACCTCTTACGAACGGAATAAGACAATTTCAAATTAAAATTGAAAAATTGAAAATCTATTTTTCTAGACAGTTGAAAGTTATAGAAACTCCCTGACTTTTGCAAGATTTTTTCTAAATCCCCGACTTTTACCTGACCAATGAAATTCCCAAACTTTTTACAAAATTGCTGTTGGCTAGGTTCCTTTTTCACTCACCAGGTTTCTTTGGCGCGCAAAGTTAAATTCATATTAAATTTCTGTAAAATTACTGCGAGATATTTTGTTTAATTTACGAAATTACAAAAATTACGTACCTAAATTAGGGATATCCCCACTACCGTAACAAATTTCAACAAAAATTTTTGACCTCTCCCCCTCTTGAGCTGATAAGTAATTTAAGTACAGCCCCTTAGGCATACTGCTCTTATCAGAACACTTGATTGTATTCAAAAGAAACACTTGCGAGAATTTTTTTTCCTCAAACTTTTAGGAAGTCATTTCGGCACCCATTAGAAGCTTTTCAAGTAAATATTTCCTCTAGAGATGTTTTTTTGTCCCTCCCATAAAATTTGGTTGATTGGACTTATCAGCGTTTAGCTTTTCCCGCTTCAACTGATGAAGCTCTCAAAAAGTGAGAATGAAAATACTTTCGAAAGTAAATTATTAATTACTTTCCCCCTAGCTTCATTTAGAAAAGAGTATTAAAATTCTTCGAACAGAAAATTAAATTTGTATACCCAAGTTTATTAGCTTGAAGCTGTAGATGATTACTTCACGTAAAGTGTTTTCTCATCAAAGACAGCTGGTAAAGGGAAATTACCTCGCCAGATAGAATTTCTCTGGGTAGCAAAACTTACGACGCCTAACTTGCCCCGTAATTGACATTCTAGCGATAATCGACACAGCCAGGACAGGGCAACTGAATTTTGCCGATACCATCTAAATTCTAAATTCTATGCAACCAGTAGGGTGTGCTGAGGTCAACGCGAAAGGTTAGAATCTGAGGGTTTGGGGACCATCGTAGGAAATTCTAGGTCGCCTTGTATGTACAATCGAGCGAACCTAATGGAGGTAATTTAAACAACGAGGCAACGAGATCTGATTGCTGAGCAACCTCGGGATTCTGCTCGCAAGAAGCCATTGGCTCGTTTCAACGAGCAATCTTTTGAACTAAGGCAGACCGGAGAAGAATGGAATAATGATGAGCACGGGAGAACGGGAAAAAGTCGATCAATGGATTGATGAATAAGTCAATAATGATAATGAGGAATATTCCAGGGTATTTGGAAGCTAGACGAGTTACAACAAAAATGAGAAAGCTTCAAATGAAATAAATTATGATAGTAGAGATCACAGTGTGCTTTTTTTCAGCAAGTTCTATAGCCATTTTTGTGTTCCAAACCTTTTTTCAGCTAGTTTTGACAAATCTGTTAAATAATTCAGCACTTTTTACTGATAAAATACTTTAGGAAAAAGTTGGAGAGGTTGACTATGGAAAGGTAAAACTGGCTAACTCAAAACTTTTTAGCAAAATTGAGTTTCATGTCGAGAACACTTTTGAATGCTTATATAGACATGTTGAATTTAAAAAATGAAGGTTTGATAATTTTTTACCCATAATTTAATTAATTAATAATTGTAAAGTATGTGGAAACATCGAGAATTCAAAATTAGAACATTGGGGATGTATTTTAATCCACTGTTTTTCCAAATTCAACCTCAATATGGCCTTTTAAAAAATGTATCTCTGATAGGAAACACTTAAAGTAAAGTTGACGTATTATGTATATATCAATAAAAACATTTGGTTTTTTCTGCAAATTAATTGTTATTTTGTTATAAAAATTATAAAAAATTTTATTTCACAAAATTCCTTTCTCGATTTGCTGCACTTCTTTTAGTATAATGTCATAAATGCTAAACCATCCAAACCGACCCTCCGAAGGACTCAAGAAAAAATGTTCATTATTCTGATCAAAATAGTCTTCTAAATAAACTAGAGAGTAATAATTTGGAAAACACAAAAATTACTTTTCGAAAAATCTACATTTTTTGTTTTTGTTTTCCTAAACTTCTCAATCGTTAGAAGGTCATCCTTTTCCGTACATGATTCAAGTATTTCTGGAAAAATTAACTTTTTTGTTAAAAATTCATAATTTAGGGTTGAAAATTCAACCGTTTTGTAGAAAATTCATCTTTTTGTCTAAAAATTCAAGAATTTAGTTGAAATTTCATTCCTTTCTCGACTGATAAATCTTCTGTTGTTGAAAATTCAACACCTTTGTTTGAAAATTCGTCTTTTAGTTTGAAAATTCATCTGTTTTAAAAGGCATATCTTGTTTTTGGGTTAAAAATGCAACTGTTTGTTAAGAAAATAATCTGTTTGGGTTGAGGATTTGACAATTTTTTTGAAAATTCAAATTCTTTTTGGTTTGGAAGTCAACTTTTTTGTTAATAAGACATGTTTTTTTAATGAATTCGACTGTTTTTTATTCAAAATTAAAATATTTTTTGATTGCTGAAAATTTATCTTTGTAGGGAAAAAATTCAACTATATTGTTAAAAACTTCACTAATTTGTTTGAAGTTCAATTGTTTTGTAATAAATTCAACTATTTGGTTCAAAAGTCACCTTTTTTATTCAAAAATTCAACAATTTAGTTAAAAAAAAATTTTTTACTGAAAAATCTTTTTTGATTCAAAAATCAAGTTTTTTGTTGACAAGTCGCATTTTTAATTTGGAAAATTCATCTCTTTTGGTAGAAATGTCTTGTATTTTGTTAAATGCAACTTTTCGGTGGAGAATTAATCTGTTTGAGTTGTAGATTTAACTATTTCATTGAAAAGTCAACAATTTGGTTGATTTTTTTTTATTTCTTGGCTGCAAATTTGTTCTTGTTTAAAAATAAAATATTTGGTTCAAAAATCATCCTTTTGGATTATTTATCTGTCATTTATAGAAAGTTAGAATATTTTTTGGTTGAAATATCAACTATTACATTTTTTGCTTGGAAGCCATATTTTTTAATTAAAAATTTGATTGTTTCATTGGAAATTTAATTAGTTTGTCAAAAATTGAACAATTTAGAAAAGAGTCTTCCTTTATTGTATAGAATTCAATTATTTGGTAGAAACTAAACTTTTTTGTTGAAAATTCAGAATTGCAGGCTGAAAATTCAACTGTTTCGTAGAAAATTCGTCTTTTTCTCTTCAAAAATTCAACTATTTAGTGGAATTTTTTTTTTTTCTTGATGGAAAATTCTTTTTGCTTTGAAAATTTAGCTCTTCTGATGAAAATTTGTCTTGTGATTTGATTTCGTTGAATTTTATTTCTTTCTTGACTTCCTTTTTGGTTGAAGAGTCGGCTATTGTGTTGAAAAATTGTTTTTTTAGATGCAATCAACTGTTTTTCATTCAAAATTAAAATATTTCTTGGTTGAAATATCAACTATTACATTTTGTATTTAGAAATTATATTTTTTGGTCAACAATTTTATTATTTGGTTGGAGTTGAAAATTTAATTATTTTGAAGACAATTCGTCCTTTTTCATTCGAAAATTCAACAACTTACTCGAAATTTCGTTTCTTTCTTGACTAAAAAATCTTTTTTGGGTAAGCATTCAACTTTTTTGTTGAAAATTTGTCTTTTAATTTGAGAATTCATCTCTCTTGGTAGAAATGTCTTGTTTTTTGGTTAAAAAACTAACTATTTGATTGAAAATTAATAATTATTGGTCAAGAATTTAACTAAGTGATTAAATTTTTAACTAAGGAGAAAAAAAATTTAACTTTATTTCAAATCTAAACCAAAAAAGATGAATTCAAAACGAAAAATATTAGGGTTGATATTTCAACCAAAAAATATGTTAGTTTTCAATAATAAAAACAGTGCAATTCAACCAAAAAATACGAGTTTTGAACGAAAAAAAAATATAAAAAAATTGAATTAAAACGGCTAAAGTTTCTATTTAAAAAATGTATCTTCAACCAAAAAAAGCTAATTTTCAACAAATCAGTTCAATTTTTTGACGAAAAAGATTAATTTTTAACAAAGTAGTTCAACTCTCAACTAAGTAATTGAATTTTCAATCAAAAACCATGAATTCAAAACGAAAAATATAATAGTTGATATGTCAACCAAAAAATATGTTAATTTTAAATAAAAGGCAGTGGAGATCTACCAAATGAGACGAATTTTTAATAATCGAAACAGATAATTTTGAGTTACAAAAATTAAAATTTTGATAAACAAAATAATAATTTGGTATAAAAAAAAGATTTTTTGAGAGAACTACTTAAATTGTTAGCGAAGGAGATGAATCTTCAACCCAAAAATAAATGTTCAAGAAAGTAAATTATTTTTGAACGAAAATAGATGAATTTTAAACAAAAAATGTTATAGTCATACATTGCAGCAAAAAGATTGATTTTTATAGAAAAAACAGTTATTCAATTTAACCAAATACGAAGAATTTTCAACAAAATAGTTAAAGTTTCAATCTAAAAGAAAGAATATTCTATCCAAAAAAACTGAATGTTCAAGAAAACAGTAGAATTTGTAACCAAAGGAGATTACTTTTTACTTAGATAGTTGAATTTTCGAAAAAATAATTATTTTTTAAACCAAGTAGTAGAATTTTTGTACAAAAAGTGATTAATTCTGAACCAAAAATATAATTGTTGATTTTTCAACAAAAAAAGAACACTTAGAGTACAATAACACTGCTAAACAAATTTAAAGTAAAGAAGACGAATTTTTCAGATAACTGTTTGGATTTTCAACAAAAAAGTTTATTTATAACCATGAATGATGTCTTTTCAGCGTACAAATATGAATTTTCAATAAAGTGATCTAATTTTCAAATAAATTATAAAACGTCAACAGAAAAAAAACAAAGAGTTGCATATTTAGTAAAAAGTAAAATTTTCAACAAAAAAGTTCATTATAAACCAAGAAAGATGAGTTTTTTTACCTGTAAAGATAAATTTTCAATATAGAAGGAAGAATATTCTATCCAAAACTGTTTAATTTTCGGCAACAAAAAAAAGATTCGACAATATAATTCAATTTGTAACCAAATAGTAAAATTTTAAACGGAAAGAGATGAATTCTGTACCAAAAATACAAAAGTAGACTTTTGAACCAAAAAAAATTAAATGTCAACCAAAAACAGGTGGGTTTTCTTATTGGGTTGTATTAATGCCAGAAAGAGGCTAAAAGGGGAAGTTTTTTTATAACAGAAGAAACAATAGTATTTCCCTAAAAAATGGAAAAAGGGGAAAGAGTGAGCAGCCTGCTCTTATTTTCCCAAAATAATTTGTTTTGTGTTTAATATTCACAATGCTATAAAAGGCATTTGAATTAAACATAAAAGCAGCGAGAAAGGGCTTCGGAAAGTTAGTTTGAATCGAAAGCGATTTATTTAATGAAACCTTCAGACGCCTTAGAGCTAATTTCGAGAAATAACGACTGTTGCCTTTTATTGCGAGAGACGCGAGTGTCGTGAAGGAGCGAGTTGAGAAGGGGGATAAAAGTGATTTTGAAGGGCTGAAGCTAATTGCCAGCGTCCTTGGGTTTACCTCAAAAAAAGCCACCGATTACGCGGGGCCATTATTCTTCTTTGCCATTCCCAACTCTTCTCTCGCCCTTTTCGAGGGGAAAAAAGAAAAAAAGGATGAGGCTTCGTACTTTCAGGCAAGCTTTAACAAGCACCAGTCTGCTTATTATAGGCCTGCTCTTGTAGAAAGAGGAAAAGAAAGAAGGAGAGAACACTTAATCGCACTAACAAGTTTATGCTTCGTTTGTTTTTAATTAATCATGCGATACGAAAAATAGAAGGTAATTTTTCTACGTTCGTATTGAACAGGAACACTTCAGGAGCCCTCGATAAACTGCGTTCACAATTTGAGGAGGGAGGGGGGCGTCTCATAAAAAACTATGGTTGGTAACAGGAACGATAAGACTGGCTGAACGAAAAAGGCTTGCTGACCGAAAAATGCTTCAAATCAAGAATGGCTTGCGGACTGAACAAACTTATAGATCGAAAAAGCCTTGCAGACTGAAAACGCTTGCGGACCGATGAAGTTTGCGAACTGAAAAAGGCTTGCGGACCGAAATAGCTTGCGGACTGATGAAGTTTGCCTAGCGAAAAAGGCTTGCTGATTAAAAAAGACTTACGGACCGATAAAGGCGCAGTGGGGATATCGTAACCAATGAGGTTTTACCGATGTGCGATTATTGCTAGTTGAAAACTTTTACCAATACTCCGCCAAGACGATTTGAAATACCATCGAAAGTGTTTGCGAGCAGAAAAAGGCTTGCGGACCGAAATACCTAGCGGACTGAAAATGTTAACCTAGCGAAAAAGGCTTGCTGATCAAGAAAGACTTACGGACCGAAAAAGGCTCGCAGACCGAAAAAGGCTTGCTGACCGAAAAAGCTTGCGAACGGAAAAAGTCTTGCGGACCGGAATATCTTTTAGACTAAAAAAGTTTGCGTAACGAGAAAGGCTTGCTGATAAAAAAGACTTGCGGACCGAAAAAGGCTTGTAGACCGAAAAAGGCTCGCTGACCGAAAAAGCTTGCGAACGGAAAATGTCTTGCGGACCGAAATGGCTTGTGGACTGAAAAAGTTTGCCTAGCGAAAAAGGCTTGCTGATCAAGAAAGACTCACGGACCGATAAAGGCTTGTAGACCGAAAAAGGCTTGCTGGCCAAAAAAGCTTGCGAACGGAAATAGGTTTGCGGATCAAAATAGCTTGCGGACTAAAAAAGTTTGCGTAGCGAAAAAGGCTTGCTGATAAAAAAAGACTCACGAACCGAAAAAGGCTTGCTGATAAAAAAAGACTCACAGACCGAAAAAGGCTTGCAGACAGAAAAAGGCTTGCTGGTCGAAAAAGCTTGCGAACGGAAAAAGGCTTAAGGACCGAAATAGCTTGCGAACCGAAAAATACTTGCGAACCGAAAAATACTTGCGGACCAAAAAAGGCATGCGTACCAAAATAAGCTTGCGTCGCTCAAGCCAAATTTAATATATGCAAGTCGTATTTTTATGAATTTCATGCAACGCAAAATAAAATAATAAATACGAAAATTGGTTATGAGTGGTCTCCTATTAATTAAATTTCTTTTACTTTTGAAAAAAAAAATCTTTTTAAATCTAATGTACATGGAAAAGTATGATTTTCGTCCAAGTATACATTCCTGTTGATATTATTAATAATTCTTTTCATTTTCCTCATTTATTTTCTAAGCTTTTTTATCTTTTTTCTTTTCGCAAGCTTTTTTCGGCTCGCGAACTTTTTCCACTCATGAGCCTTTTCAAGCTTGCGAGCTTTTTGTAAGCTGGCAATCTATACGGTTCGAGCTTTTTTATACTCCTAGTACAGTTCAAGAATAACTGGATAAGTTTGAAATTTTCATATTTCAGACTTCACACTCATTCCCATAATCTCCACTTTTTTGCCCTTTTAAAAAATTCTTCTATTTCCCTTGTGAAATTTCCCCTTTTCATCTATTTTCCCTTTTTTTCTATTATTTCAATTTTGGTTTGAAATGCATTTCGTTTGGCTAAAAACTGAGCTATTCAGTTGAAATTTTTGTTTTAATTATTAATCAATTTGAATAATTATTATCAATTATTATCAAGTCGTCTTTTTCAGTTAAAATTTCAACAACAACTTGGTCTTTTTTTATGCAAAATTAATGTTCTTGAATGAAAAATCATCTTTCTCGATAAAAATTCAACTGTTTTGTTGAAAAATCGTTTTTTGTTGTTGAGAATTAATTCTTTTAACGAAAATGTAACTTTTTCATTTTTGCTCAAAAATTTATATTTTAAATTGAAAATTGATCTTTTTCTAGTAGAAGTTTCTGATTTCGAATTGAAAATTTTTGTTGTTGAAATATCAACTATTACGTGTTACCATTAGAAATTATCTTGTTTGGATAAAAATCAAAAAATTTTTGTTTAAAGTTGAACTATTTTGTTAAAATTTTTTTGTGTGGATTCAGGTTTAACTATTCTGTTGCAAATTCGTTGTTTTCGAGTTCAAAATTCAACTGTTTTGCAGAAAATTCGTCTTTTTGGCTAGAAAATTAAAAAATTTGATTGGAAATGAAACTTTTTGTTGAAAATTCATAATTTTGGTTGAAATTTCAACTATTTAGGTAGAAAATTAAACCATTTGTTTGAATTTCAAATTTTTTCACATTCATGATTTTAGTTGAAAACTAATCTTATTTAATTGAAGGTTAAACTATTTATTGAAAAATTTGGATATTTTGTTAAAAAATAAGCTTTTTATCAGAAACTGTAATTATTTTCCTTTTTCGGTCGAAAATGTATCCTCTATAAATTGAAAATTCAATGGAAAATTTATATATTTTGTTAAAAATTCATCCTTTCAGTGGAAAATTAATCTTCTTGATTGAAAATTCATCCACTTCAGTTAAAAGTGCATCTGTTTTGTTAAAAATTAAGCTGGTTTAGATTAAAATATTTTCTGGAAAATTCGCCTTTTGTGTTTGGAATAATTGAACTTTTTTTATTTTAAATTAAAATCTTCTTTGGTTTAAATATAAAATATTGCATGTTTTCATGAGAAATAATCTTTTTTGATTAAAAAATCAACTACATTTGTTTTGAAATTAAACTACTTTATTAAACATTCATTTCATTATTTGAAGAATAAACTATTCTTGAAAAATTTGTTATTTCAGTATTGAAAATTCAACTCTTTTGTAACAAATTTGTATTTTCGACTAGAAAGTTAAAGAATGTGGTTGACAATTAACTTTTTTGTTTAAAATTCATATTTCTTTTGTTGAAAATATAACTATTTTGGTATAAAGTTAAAGTATTTGGTTAAATTTTAAACTAATTCATGAAAAATTTAACTATTTTGTTAAAAATTCGTTTTTCTGGTTGAATTCAACTAGTTGAAAATTTCTTTTTTTGTTGAACATTAATTTTTTAATTGAAAACCTAACTTTTTTAGTTTCAATTAATTTCAGTTTCAATTAAAGATCTAGCTTTTTTTCAAATTCGTCTTTTTTCGTTGTATTCAAGTGGCTAAAAACTAGTTTTTGTTTCGTGAAAAATAATTTGTCAAGCTAAAAATTAAACTATCTCATTTTAGGTTGAAAACTTATTTTTTATTAAGTTATTTCTTGGTTAAAATTTATTTATTTTGTTGAAAATTAATTTTTCAGTAAAGCTCAATCTTCTTGATGCAAATTTGTCTTTTTAGTTTGAAAAGTCAGCTATTACGTTAGAAATTCCACTATTTTGTTCAAAGTTTGATTATTTTTTTGAAACCTAAACTATTCTGTTAAAGTTATCTTTTCTTGGTTGAAAATTCAATTTGTCAGGTCAAAAATTATACTGGCTCTTAAAAGATTCGTCTTTTTGTCTTAAAACATCAACTATTCGGTTTAAAATGTTTTTGGTTAAATTTTAATCTTTTTTATATAAAAAATTGACAGTTCAGTAAAAAATGCACCTTGTTGGGCATAAAATTTAACTATTTTGTTAAAAATTAAATATTTAGTTGAAAATTCATCTTTTTTGGTTGAGAATTAACTTTATTGATGCAAGTTCCTCTATATTCAAAAAAATCGTCTGCTTTGCTTGAAAGATCAACTATTTAATTGTTAGTGCAACTGCTTAGCTTTTAATTAATTTTCACCATTAAAAATATCTTTTTTGGGGTTGAGAATCAATATGGTATTAAAATTATTTCTGTTCGACAAAATAAAATTTAGGATGTGAAATCTCAAGGGGTAAAAATAGCTCAACATTGGCAACGTAGTTTATGGCTGGCCCCTTACTTACGCCCTACTTAATCGACAACTAATTTCTATTAAATTTTTTTTTTAAATTTGAGAGAAAGATTAATGGTTTAGCAATTGGGGAAAACAGTTCGAGAATAACGTGATTGGATCGAAAAGGGGGTGGGGTAACATAGAAGGCCAACGGTTATGGGGCTGCCTATAGCAGTAAAGCGCACGATTTGATGGGAACCAATACATTTGAGCTTATCACCTTATCGCGAATGGGTATACCCAGCTAGCTGTCTCCCACCTCGGCCTAACCGCTATAAAATATAGAGTGAACCCCCTTCCTCTTCCACCCCCACAAATCGACCAATCCACGAGCCACCCCACGCAACCCTCACCCCTTTACACCATTCTACTCTCTCGAGTGACACAAAATCCCAGACTGTTGAATTTTAATGGTACTGAACCATTTTACATTCTTCAAATAAAATTGAATTGTCGGATTCAATATAAAGGTCATTCCAAACATTTTTTATTTAAAAAATAAATCCTCAGAATGAACGATACCAGTTTAGGTAGAGAATGTAAGGAAATAATTGTTTATCAATTGTTTACAATAAAGGTAGATGGGTTAGGATCTGCTTTGGAGAATTATAATACGAATACTTATAGAGGTGGTAATTAAGAGGTTTTAAAATCAGTTCAACAGGTCACGTGACCTTCAAAAACGTAAGGCACCAAAAACGCTTCAGAATGGAAAAACAATTATTTGTGTTATCAATCTATTTTACCTTTTTTTAATCACGTTAAAAACTTTAACCAATTGAAATTCACATTCACAGAATATAAACCGAAACGCCAGTAAACCTAATCAACCAAATCTCGTTTTCATTAAAATTTATTCATACTGTTGAATAGTACCAATTTGAAAAAAAAATCTTTATATCAAAGAAGCTTATGTATTTCTGTACAGTAGAAGAAAAGTTTCTTTTTTTTCAAACCAAGAAACCTTTTCCTGAGTGATTCACATTATGAATGTATGAATATATCTGTAAGGACTTTTCTGACTTATCGAAATATCCACTCACATTAAAAATAGCTTCACTCAGAGAAAAAGTTCTCTTGAAACAAAAGCATCATCCTCTTGCCTGTTTTGTTTTGAACGACCTTGATATTTTTTTACACAAACAGAATTATTTGGCAGCAACATTAGGTGACGCTAGTTGCATAAAGAAAATTTTTACTGCGAAAATGACTTCTGTTGAGAAAAACATCCTTGCGTCACAAGAGGACATTTCTCTGAGTGTTACCTGCATTCATCTCGAATGCCTGAAAATCTTGTCAAAAACAAAAAGGTAGCAAAAGAAGCAGCAGATTCTTCAACAGTTAACCATTTAATTAAAAACTATCTTTTTGGTAGCAATCGGCTATGAAAATCAAAACTATCTTTCTTCGGAATTTACATTAGTTAACTCAGATAAATGTCTTTTTGTGCCAAAGGGATGTTTCTTGATACACCTGGAATTTCCTCTTAAAAAGGTTAGAAGGATTTTCATTTTGAAGAGTATCTTTACGCAGCAAACGTTATATTTTTGTGAAAAACTTTACCTAGCTTGCGCTCAATTAATACTGTATGCACAAAAAAGATATTCACTTGATTCAAAACAAAACAAACAAGAAGAATATAATTTTGTTTCCAGACAACTTTTTCTCTAAGTGTTCTACACAAGAAACTGATATCATTATTAGCTTTATATAGTCTTTAACGCACACTTTTTGTATTAGATCTAAGGTAATTTAAATTATAAATATGTTGAACATTAGCACAATTATTTATTTTGAATTTTGACAACCTCACGGAAACACATTTCCAAGTTGGAATGTAATGATAAATATCCAAGAGCCTGATGAGTCCGTTCTTCAAAAATTAGATCTGTCATTAAGAAATATTCTATTTCAAGTTAAAGCTGCTTTAGAACATAAACGAATCTAGGGCTCAACACTTGTTATCGACAATTTACACGAAAAACTAATATGGCTTAACCCAAAAACAATAACGTGAACTTTTAGAACACTAATAACAACATGGGGAGGTTATCCAACCCAACCTAATATTTCCTGTTATTTGTGATGAATTTTAAATTCTGGAGGGGAGAGATGGTTGGTAATTTATTTCAGAGCAATAAAATATTGCTTTTCAATGAAAATTGCTTTACAAATAATTCTTGGTAACAAATAATACTAGAAACAAATCTCTTCATGAACGAACAAAAACCAATACAAAACTCTTCTGAGAGAAAACTCCTGAAATCTAAAATCAAATAGGTATAGAAAACTTTCCTTTTGTGGGAAAAAAAATTTTCTGAACACAGTAGATATCATGTTTTTCAATCGAATTATTTTGGAAGATGATCAGCATTAAGGCAGCCATAGCAAATAATTTTTTTATGCTCACTACATAAACATATACCACATTTTTCGCAAAATGAATAGCCTATCCTATCATTTCTGACCTGCAAAGGCTAGAATAAGACTGGATTTGAGGATACTGAGAAGGAGAAGGTTATAAGAAATGTTCACATATGAGAGTTTGGGTTGGATTCCACCCATTCGTTGTTGTTCTTGGGTTAAGTAGAAGAAGCCGAGAACGATGCTTTCAGTTTTTCGGAAATGTCGCGATGCGTTCAAAACATGGTTGAGCGTCATGGCGATTTTCGTAACAACTGTTATTCTCGTCATTCTTTATACAAATAATTGCCATAATTCTCACCAAGATACGAAACAACTAATCTTATCCATATCGGAATTTCGACTTTGAGATCAAAACAGTAAATTTCGATTTTTCCGAGAGACAACGTCTATTAAGGACACGGTCGTATAAAAAGGTCCGAAACCTCCAGTGGTGGGAAGTTATATTGTTTGTTAACATGGTTGTCACTAAAACAGACAATGAATCTTTTTAATTTCTCGGTACATACTAAAAATATTTGCGTCACTCTATTCCTGGAATGTTTTTCTCCCATTCTTTGCAAAATTTCTGATTTTTTTTGTACCACAAACATTAAACGCTTTCCTCATCCATAGCATCATGCTATTTATCACAATTTCACACGCGACAAGATCTGGGTATTGTGCTAATACCGTTGATTATCAAACAAAACTTTCTTTCTCTTTTTTCACATTGTCATCTTTATGCCATTAAAAGGAAAAGCATCGTTTTTAGGTTAGCTTCGAAACATCTACACCAATGATCCCATCACCGCAGATTGTGGACCTGTTTATACGATAGTGATTAGGGACTACATCCGAGCCTTTCCGCCCACATATATGCAACCCTTGTGAGTCTAGCATTCGTCTAGTATCCTCTAGAATGGGGTCTATTCTAGATGATGTGCTCCTAGACAATCATATCTAGAAGTTGTTTGTCCTTTTTTACAGAAATTATAAATGTGTATTTCTCCGTCAGTTATTTCCTGCAAACCTAATTCTGTAGGAAAAAATAGAAATGGATCTATTCTCTAGGCGCATCCTGATTAGTTGTTACATTATAGTAATAATCGCCTTCACAGTTCAGGTAAACAAATCAATTTATAGGCAAGAAGACCAAATTTCTATAAATTCTGTCTTCAGGTGTCTTTAATTGAAGTGATAAAAATGCTTTGAATTTGTATGATCCCTTCTTTCTTGATGGCGTCCTTCGTTCTCATGCTTCAACTATAACATCTAGCGTTTAGGGACTTGAACGTGAGGGACAGGTTCTTCGGAGATCCTATAGGCGAATTAAGAACCCGCTGTCGAATTAGTGCAAATCTTATAATTAAACCTAAGAGTACCCCTTTCCCAGCCTTGATGAGAAGTATTCTGAATAAAGAGTGAAGACTACCTCGTCACATATCATACGTATCCTATTAGCCAAAAGTTGTAAACCTTCTTACTGAATGTTACCAGAACATTAAAAGTTTGTTTCTGCGCTTAAATATGCGAAACTTGGAGCATCCTGGAATTCTCAATTCTAGTTTATTTTTGAGCGTATGATATACGAGACAGCACTGTAAGTGGAGATGATGCACTAGGAAAGAATATTGTACGTCTGCCAAAAAAAAAACCTTCAGATTTTCCATTCATGTTCGGATCTGCTGGCCATTCTGCATTTCTATTTCCCTATTTCAAATGAAAATTTTTTGGATTAGACTATGCTTTATTGAAATGGGAAGGTGTTTCATTTTGTTGACCAGTAGGCCAACGAAATTTAACAACCTATAAAATTTAGTTACCTGGTCAACATCGAAAAACATCGTCTAATCTTACAACACGGTTGGAAGAAAAGTATAGACCAGTAGACCAACAAAATTTACAACCTTTTTTAGCAAATTTTGTTGACTGCACAACACAAGATATTTGGTCACTTTTGTGTGAATTGATTTTTCTCATTTTTCTTGAAATTATTTTAGTGATGACCCTCTCTTGGACAAGTTACGTTAATTGATGTTTAGAAACTTATGCAACTCAATAATTTCTGGGGCGTTTGTTGTTGCTGCTAGAGTGCTTTCTCAAGACGCTGATGACTTCATCATCGTCAGTGTTGTAATTAGTGTTGGATTCGGAATTTTTGTCGGAGCTTTTGTCCGAAACATACCCAGGAAGAACTGGAAATTTCATACCAATTGCAAAGTAGTATCTTGGCTCCAGTAGCCTTACGCATTTGTGTTTGTCATCATATACATATGCGCGTCCTTTTACATAGTGTTTTAGCTTTCTAAACTTGTCATTATCTTTCCATCCAACGGTGAAAAGACCCGTTTTTACTAATATTGTACCTGTATCAAGAGTTTAAAATTTTTTATCATGGTCCCTCACTAACTCGGAAAACCCTGGCGCAGCCCTACTGCAAATCTAGATTCTATTTAGATACCGTCTAGACTCAATTCCTCTCGCGAAATTCTAGGACAATTTTATGGCAGTCGCCTTCTCTAGGGTTTGGCTAGAGTTCATCTAGTGGTATCCAGCAAGTTTTACCTGCAATCATTTTGAGTCTAGCATTTGTCTAGTATCATCAGTTCATCAATATCGTCAATTCTAGATGATGTGCTCCTAGACCTTGAATACAGAAATTATGAATGTGTATTTCTCTGTCAATTATTTTCCGCAAACCTGATCTGTAAGAAAAAAATATAAATCGCTTTTCCTTTTTTTCTTAGAATATCAATTAGAAAGTATAAAGTACGGAAACACACTTAATATCATGGCGACTCAATAGCCCAAAACATGCTTGTGGAGCGAACCTAAAGTTCCCCTTTTCAGCTCATAGGCATGGAATGGCCATTACATATCTATGACGTAAGAAATTATGACGTCATAGATATATAATGGCTATTACATATATGTGAGCTGATATTTAATGGCCAACGTAATAATTTTTTATGGCATAGATATACATGGCCATTACATACCTATGACCTTGAAAAGCGGCATTGAAGGTTAGCTCCACAGGCATAGGCGTGAAAGACACGACCATATCCATGCACTTTGCTGACTTGTGTATGTTTTTAGAGCTCGTCAATAAAGTCCCTTTTATCAACCTTGTTGCATAATATACTTTTTTTAACAGTACATTTAAATATTTCATTTTCAGTTGAAAATCCAACTATAGTTCTCTTTTTTTGGAAAATTAATCTTCTTCATTCAAAATTCAACTACTTGGTGGAAAGTTGAACTACTTTGTTATAATCTAATTTTATTATTTGCATATCCATATTTTTGGTTGAAAATTAATTTGCGTGTGTGTAGAGAATCAATGGTATAAATTGAAAATTCACCTATTCCCTCTTTGGTTGAAAATTGATAGTTTTCAGATTAAAGTTGTACTATTTCGTGGGAAATTATCTTTTTTTTTTTGAGAATTCAACTCTTTTGTAGAAAATTGATTTTTTTTACTTGAAATTTGAACAATTATGTTGATATTTTTCATCTCTTTCGAATGAAAACCCTTTCTTGGTTGAAAATTAATTTCAATTATTTGAAATTAAAATCATACTTGGTTGAAATATCAAGCATTCCATTTCCTGTGTATAATTCATTCTTTGGGTTGATTGAAATGTTGTTAATTTAAAATAAAAATATTTTTCTGGTAGAAATATCAACTGCTATATTTTTTGTTGCGTACTGATCTTTTTTTATTGAAAATTCAACCGCATGGTTGAAAGTTGGAAATCTTTCGAAACAACATGTTTTTCGAAGATTCATCATTTTAGTTGAAAATTCGACTATTTTGTTGATATTTTAATTTTTTTTTTTCAATTTAACCAGTGAGACAAAAAGTCATCTCATTTGGAAAAAATTAACCTTTTTTGTAATGAAGTTCTGAAGAAAAACGCTAACATATTCAAAATTGCTAAAAGGACATATATCTTGTTTAAATTATTATATAATCAATTTTGTTTGAAAATACAAATTTTTGTATGTAAAACGCCAATATAACTCGAAATAGCTTAAAACTCATGAATATTCTTTGAAACATAATGATTTCTTAATAAAAATGTTAATTTCCGAAAAAAATCAAATTTTTGAAATTTGTAAACGTTATTATTTTAAACGAAAATTGTTAGATTCGTATCTAATTATTTTTTGATATACTATAAAATATAATTATTTTTGTTAAAAAATGTCGATATCCGGTAAAAACTGTTCACAAAGACGTAAAACGTAAATTAAACAAAATTTAATGTTTGGAATATAATAATTTGTTATTAAATGTAAAAATAAATTAGTATAATAATTTTCAGTGAGAAGCACTTTTAATTAACCTGTGCAAGAGTATTTAGCATTCATAAATGTTTCGTAATTCATCAAGGTTTTTCTATATTATTTTTGTCGATTAAAACAAAAACTGCCGCGTATTTTCTAAATATTACTAATAATAAATTTGTATACCTTTTTTGCTCAATAATTTTCGTTTATTTATTTTTTCATATCTTGCATTGTTTTTCAAAAAATTTTGATTTCGTTAATGTTATTTTTTGGATTAGAACAAAAACGACGCGTCCTATCAAAAGATAAATTATTGAAAATTTGTAGATGTTTTTTTAATGAGTAAGTTTTTCCTGTTCATTTTTTTCCGTACCTTGCATCGTTTTTACAAACATTTTATTTTTAAAATTTGTGATGATATTTTTTACTTATTTTTAGTTATTTTTCATAGAATTTTTCACGACTAGAATGAAAAAAATGCTTCTTATAAAAAAAATTATATTGAGAAAATTTGTTCATCTTTTTGAGCTGACCATTTATAAACGTAACATCATTCAAATTCTTGAACCCAGTCCTGAGCTTAGCTTGGATGGATACTGGAAATCTTTCAATTCTTTCTTTCTTTGTTTAATCTTTTAAATACATCCGAAATCTTTGCAAAATACTTTTAATCTTTGCGAAATCTTTATGAAATCTTTGAGAAATCATTGAAACCTTTGTGAAATCTTTGTGAAAACTTTGGAAATCTTTTTGAAATCTTTGCAAAATCATTAAAATCTTTTAAATCCATTCGAAATCTTTTGAAATCTTCGTGAAATCATTAGGATTTCATTGAAACTTTGTTCAATCCTTGAGACCTATCTTAAATCTTTGTGATATCATTGAAATCTTTCTGAAATATTTGGAAATATAATAAATATTTTTGATAAATCGGGTAATATTTGTGCAATCATAAAAATCTTTGGGAAATCATTTAGGTATTTGTGAAGTCTTTGAAATCTTTGAAAAATCAATAAAGTTTTTGTGCAATCTTTTAAATCTATCGGAAATCTTTGAAATATTTGCGAAATCTTCAGGAAATCATCCAAATCTTTGTTAAATCTTTGAAATATATCCTAAATCTTTGTGAAACAATAAAAGTCTTTATAAAATCTTTTAAATCTATCCGAAATCTTTGTGAAATCTTTATGAAATCTTCAAGAAATCATTCCAACCTTTGTCAAATCTTTGTGAACTCTTGGAAAATCTTTGTGAAATATTTGGCAATATTTGTGAAATTATTTATTTTTTTTTTAATCTTTGGGAAATCATTTAAATCTTTCAAATACATCCGAAATCTTTGAAATATTTGTGAAATCATTAGGAAATCATTAAAATCTTTCTTCAGGCTTTGAAATCTATTCCACCTCTTTGTGAAATAATAGAAGTCTATATAAAATCTTTTAAGTCTATCCGAAATATTTGCGAAATATTTGAAATATTTGTGAAATCTTTAAGAAATCTTTGAGAAGTCAATGCAACCTTTGTCAAATCTTTGGTAATCTCTGTGAAATATTTGTTCGTATTTGTGGAATTATTTCAATTTTTTTTTAATCTTTGGAAAATCATTGAAATGTTTTAAATCTATCCGAAATCTTTGAAATCTTTGTGAAATCATTAAAATTTTCGTTCAATCTATGAAATCTATCTTAAATCTTCGCGAAATAATAGAAGTCTTCCTGAAATCTTTTTAATCTATCCGAAATCTTTGGAAATTTTGGTAAAATATTGGAAATATTTCGTAATATTTGTGAAATTATTTAAATCTTTTTGAAATCTTTGGTAAATCATTAGGAAATCATTAGAAAATCATTTCAATTCTTGTTCAATCTTTGAAATCTATCTTAAATCTTTGTGACATAATTAAAGTCTTTCTGGCTCATATTTGTGCAAGTATGAAAATCTTTTGGAAATCATTGAAGTCTTTGTGAAGTCTTGGAAATCTTTGGGAAATCTTTGTGAAATAGTTGAAAAATCATTGAAGTTTTTGTGAAATCTTTTGAATCTATTGGAAATCTTTGTGAAATCAATAGGAAATCATTGAAATCTTTCCTCAATCTTTGAAATCTATCCTAAATCTTTGTGAAATAATAGAAGTCTTCATGCAATCTTTTAAATCTATCCGAAATCTTTGCGAAATATTTTTTATCTTTGTGAAATCTCTATAAAATCTTAATGAAATATTTAAGAAATCATTGCAACCTTTGTCAAATCTTTGTGAAATATTTGAAAATCTTTTCGAAATATTTGAAATATTTGGTAATATTTGTGAAATTATTTAAATTTTTTTCATATCTTTGGGAAATCATTAAAATCTTTTAAATCCATCCGAAATCTTTAAAATCTTTGTGAAATCATTAGGAAATCATTCAAATTTTTGTTCAATCTTTGAAATCTATTTCAAATCTTTGTGAAACAATAGAAGTCTTCATAAAATCTTTTAAATCTATCCGAAATCTTTGCGAAATATTTGAAATCTTTGTGAAATCTTTATGAAATCTTTGAGAAATGATTGCAACTTTTATCATATCTTTGTGAAATCTTTGGAAATCTTTGCGAAATATTTGGTAATATTTGTGAAATTATTTAAATCTTTTTGGAATCTTTGGTAAATCATTGAAATCTTTTGAATCCATCCGAAATCTCTAAAATCTTTGTGAAATCATTAGAAAAACATTTAAATTTTTATTCAATCTTTGAAATCTATCATATATCTTTGTGACATAATGAAAATCTTTTTGAAATGTGTGGTCATATATTAAATATTTTCTGTATATTTGCTCATATTTGTGCAATTATAGCAATCTTTGGAAAATCATTGAAGTCTCTGTGAAGTCTTTGAAATCTTTGGGAAATCTTTGTGAATTTTTGAAAAATCATTGCATTTTTTGTGAAACCTTTTAAATCTATCGGAAATCTTTTGAAATCTATTTTAAATCTTTGAGAAATAATAGAAGTATTTGTGAAATATTTTTAATCTATCTGAAATTTTTGTTTAATCTTCGAAATCTACCTTAAATCTTTGTGATATAATTGAAATCTTTCTGAAATCTTTGGAAATATATTAAATACTTTTGATATATTGGGTAATATTTGTTCAATTATGCAAATCTTTGAAAAATCATTGAAATCTTTGTGAAGTCTGTGAAATCTTTGAAAAATCTTTGTGAAATCTTTGAAATCTTTGTTCAATCTTTGAAATAATTGAGGTCTTTGTGAAACCTTTTAAATGTATCCAAAATCTTTGAAATCTTTGTAAAATCCTTGGTAAATCATTTAAATCTTTGTCAATCTTTCAAACCCATCTTAAATCTTTGTGATATAATTGAAATCTTTCTGGAATAATTGGGAATATATTAAATATTTTTGATATATTGGGTAATATTTCTGCAACTATAAAAATCTTTGGCCAATCATTGAAATCTTTGAAATCTTTGTTCAATATTTGAAATCTATCTAAAATTTTTGTGAAATAATTGAAATCTTTGTAAAATCTTTTTAATCTATCCGAAATCTTTGCGAAATCTTTGAAATCTTTGTGAAATCTTTAAGAAATCATTGCAACCTTTATCAAATCTTTATCAAATCTTTGGAAATCTTTGCGAAATATTTGAAATATTTGATAATATTTGTGAAATTATTTAAATCTTTTTAAAATGTTTGGAAAATCATTGAAATATTTTGAATCCATCTGAAATCTTTAAAATCTTTGTGAAATCATTTAAATTTTTGTTCAATCTTTGAAATCTATCTTAAATCTTTGTGAAATAATATAAGTCTTCATGAAATCTTTTTAATCTATCTGAAATTTTTTTTCAATCTTTGAAATCTATCTTAAGTCTTTGTAACATAATTAAAATCTTCCTGAAATAGTTGGAAATCTATTAAATATTTTTGATATATTGACTTATATTTGCGCAATTATAAAAATCTTTGGGAAA
>JAABKJ010005510.1:0-22971 GCA_011634705.1 Andricus grossulariae | reverse complement strand
AATCCGGTTTAGTTAGGGTAGGTCAGGTCCAAGGACAGCCCCAAAACCGACGTTAAATCCGAGTTCGACTGTATTTTTTAAAATTATTTTTTTAGTGAAACATTAATTTTCTTAATTGAAAGTGTAAATATTCTATTTTTTGTTAAAAATTAATCGTTTTAGTTGAAAATTCAACTATTTGGTTAAAAATTCATGTATTTTGTTGAAAATTCGTCTTTTTCGGTTGAAAATTAATCTTCTTTGTTAAAAATTTATATTTTTGATTGAAAACTTAACTATTTGGTTAAAAGTTAATATATTTTGTTGGAAATTGAACAGTTTTGTTGAAAAGTAATCTTAGGTAATCCAGGGTAATGCGATATAATCCGGGTAATCCACCTCCGCTGGACCGCATTTTTAGGAGTTGTTTCGCCCTCGAGAAAAATTGATAAAGGTCAGGGAAAATGAAAAATTGTTCAGGGAAAAGTCAGGGAATTTCGAAATTAGCATTTTGCAGCAACCCTCATTGTAATTTTTGTTTAGAAGTTTTCTTTGTTTTAAAAATTTCTTCATTCCTACAGATAGGTACTCATGTATCGTGTTTATGCATGGCAGGTAGAAGATTAAAAAAGACTGGAAGTTATGATTATGGTTTCAGATCATCAATTTTCTATGCATGGAAGTAATATGCTCGGCCAATGAGCAGATAAAGTAGGATAAGACTCTAAACTCTAAAGAATACATTATCCAGGTTAATACCACTCGGTTACAGAACCGAGTTATCTCGTAGAAAGTGTATGAGCAGGCAGTCGAGTGACTATCTCACGATCTTCAATTCACTACTCGACCTTCCCATATGCAGCGAACTGTGTATCCCAAGGAGCCCTAATCTTCTTAATTGCTCTTTACATTTCGCTTTTTCACTAATTTTGAAACATTCACTGGAGCAACTACTTGCCATTTTATGAATCCTATCCTGTCTGTCGACTTTCGTTCATAATTCACAGG
Organism: Andricus grossulariae; assembly: GCA_011634705.1. NCBI lineage: Eukaryota > Metazoa > Arthropoda > Insecta > Hymenoptera > Cynipidae > Andricus > Andricus grossulariae. The sequence goes on along the minus strand of JAABKJ010005510.1, from coordinate 21,984 downwards.
AATAAATTAATATTCTGAAAGACCAGAAATCTCTCAGATTTAGATTACATTCTTCTTGGATAAGGAAACCTAGTTTCTTTGAAAAATTTTCATTGATACCAGACTTCACACTCTTTCCCATATTTCCCCTGTTTTCAAGAAACTTCTTCTGTGAACTCAATTAATAGAACCTATGTTGAATAAACTTAATACAAGCATGAAGAACATGGGCCTCAAAATTAACGTAAATAAAACTAAGGGTAATGGTTTTTGAAGGAAAAAATAAGAAAACAATGTGCAACATTGTCCTAAATGACGAGAGATTAGAGCAAGTTAACAAATACGTATATCTAGGTAGCCTATTCACTAGCGACGGGAAAATAGATAGAGAGTTAGATAGGCGCATAAATGAGGGTAAGAAGGTTATCGGTAGAGCAGAGTCCATTCTCAGAGATAAAAACAAATCAAAAAAAGCTAAAATGACCTAATATAATACTTTATTTGTGCCTGCTGTACTATATGGTAGCGAGACATGGACATGCCAAGAAAAGGGCAAGAGTAAAATTAACGCGATTAGCATGAAACCTCTGCGCACAATATGCGGGAAATCACTAATGGACAACGTCCGAAACGAGATAATTTAGAACTCTTTAAACTCAAACCTTTTCTCGCAACCCCCTCTGAAGGATCGGAGAAAGGACTTAATTTTTTGAAGCAAACTATTATAATGATCCTCTCCGTAGGATCAGAGAATGTTCAAACACAGTTTGAATAGTAAATAGTTATCATGAATAATTTAGAAGTACTCTTTTGGATCAAACCTTTTCTAATCATCCTTTCCGCAGGATCGGAAAAAAATAAACATGCTTTCAACCAATTTTTCTACCGATCCCCTCTGTAGAATCGGAGAAAGAATTAAAGTTTCGTTAAAGTCAATCCTACTGGTTTCTTTTACTGATGATTTAGAACTCTTTTGAATCAAATCTTTTCTCATGATCCTCTCCGTAGGATCGGTTAAAGAATAAAAATTCTTCTAAATAATCTTTCTCAAGATCATCTGCGTGACATCATAGCAGGAATTAAAGTTCTTTTAAATTCAATCCTACTCACAATGCTACCCTTATAGGATAGGAAATAATTTGGAACTCTTTTATATCCAACCTTTTCTCATGATCCTCTCGGTAGGATCGGATAAAGAATAAAAATTCTTTTGAATAATTTCTCTCAAGATCATCTCCGTAGGATCAGAGAAAAAATTGAAGTTCTTTTGAAGACAGTCCTACTCACGATCTTTTCGGTAGGATGGAACAGAATTTAAAACTTTTTTAAATCAAACCTTTTCTCATGAACCTATCCGTAGAATTGGATTAAGAATAAAAATTCATTAAAATAATCTTTCTCAAGATCATAACCGTAGGATCAGAGAAAGAATTAAAGTTCTTTTAAATTCAATCCTACTCAAAATGCTTCCCTTAGCATCCAAGATAATTTAGAACTCTTTTAAATTGAACCTTTTCTTATCATTGTCTCCGTAGGATCAAAGAAAAAAAAATACAAATTCTTTCAACTACTCTTTCACACGATAATCTCCATAGGATCAGAGAAAGAATTAAAGTTCTTTGAAAGTCAATCCTACTAACAATGCTTCCCTTACAGGATAGCAGATAATTTGGAATTCTTTTTTAACAAACCTTTTCTCATGATCCTCTCCATGGGATCGGATAAAGAATAAAAATTCTTTTGAATAATTTCTCTCAAGATCATCTCTGTAGGATCAGAGAAAGTATTAAAGTTCTTTTAAACACAGTCCTACTCACGATCTTTTCGGTAGGATTGAACAGAATTTAGAATTTTTTAAATCAAACTTTTTCTCCTGATCCTATCCATAGGATTGGATTAAGAATAAAAATTCTTTCAAATAATCTTTCTCACGATCATCTTCGTAAGATCAGAGAAAGAATTAAAGTTCTTTCAAAATCAATTTTACTCACGACCCTTTCTATAGGATCAAAGAGAATTTAGTACTCTTTTAAACCAAACCTTTTCTCATCATCCTCTTCGTAGAATAGAAGAAAAAATAACAATTCTTTCAACCAATCTTCCTCAGAATCATCTCTGTAGAATTAAAGGAAGAATGAAAGTTCTTTTAAAGTCAATTCTGCTCACGATCCTGCCTGTAGGATCGAAGATAATGTAGAACTCATTTAAATTGAACCTTTTCTCATAATTCTCTGCGTAGAATCAAAATAAAATACGAATTCTTTCAACTACTCTTTCACACGCTAATATCCGTAGGATCAGAAAAAGAATTAAAGTTCTTTGAAAGTCAATCCTACTCACAATGCTTCCCTTACAGGATAGCAGATAATTTGAAACTCTTTTCTCACAAACCTTTTCTCATGATCCTCTCCGTGGGATCGGATAAAGAATAAAAATTCTTTTGAATAATTTCTCTCAAGATCATCTCCGCAGGATCAGAGAAAGAATTAAAGTTCTTTTGAAGACAGTTCTACTCACGATCTTTTTTGTAGGATTGAACAGAATTTAGAACTTTTTTAAATCAAACCTTTTCTCATGATCTTATCCGTAGGATTGGATTAAGAATCAAAATTTATTACAAATAATCTTTCTCACGATCATCTCCGTAAGATCACAGAAAGAATTAAAGTTCTTCCAAAGTCAATCTTACTCACGGTCCTTTCCTTAGGATCGTAGATAATTTAGAACTCTTCTAAATCAAACATTTCCTCATGATCCTCTCCATAGGATTGGATAAAAAATACAAATCCTTTTAATTACAAAGAAAAAAAATACAAATTCTTTTAACTACTCTTTCACACGATGATCTCCATAGGGTCAGAGAAAGAATTAAAGTTCTTTCAAATTCAATCCTACTCACAATGCTTCCCTTAGCATCGAAGAGAATTTAGAACTCTTTTAAATCAAACCTTTTCTCATCATCCTCTCTGTAGGATAGGAGGAAAAATAAAAATTCTTTCAACCAATCTTTCTCGCGATCATCTCCGTAGAATCAGGAAAGAATCAAAGTTATTCTACAGTCAATCATACTCACAATCCTTCCCTTAGCATCATAGATAATTTAGAACTCTTTTAAATTGAACCTTTTCTCTTCATTCTCACCGTAGGATCAAAGAAAAAAAATACAAATTCTTTCAACTACTCTTTCACACAATCATCTCCGTAGGATCAGAGAAAAAATTAAAGTTCTTTTGAAGTCAATCCTAGTCATGATCTTTTCTGTAGGATCGAACAGAACATAGAACTCTTTTAAATTAAAGATTTACTCATAATTATCTCCGTAGGATCAAAGAAAAAATACAAAATCTTTCAACTACTCTTTCTCACGATCATCTCGGTAGGATCAAAGTAAGGATAATTGTTCTTTTAAAGTCAATTCTGCTCACGATCCTGCCTGTAGGATCGAAGATAATTTAGAACTCTTCTAAATCAAATCTTTTCTCATGATCCTCTCGGTAGGATTGGATTAAGAATGAAAATTCTTTTGAATAATCTTTCTCGCGATCATCTCCGTAGAATCAAAGTAAGAATGAAAGTTCTTTTAAAGTCGATTCTGCTCACGATTCTGCCTGTAGGATCATAAATAATTTAGAACTCTTTCAAAACAAAACTTTTCTCGTCATCCTCTCCGTGGGATAGGAGAAAAAATAAAAATTCCTTTAACCAATCTTTCTCACCATCATCTCTGTAGAATCAAAGGGAGGATGAAAATTCTTTTAAAGTCAATCCTACTCATGATCCTACCCGGAGGACCGGAGATACTCTTTTAAAGGTGGAACTCTTGTAAATCAAACCTTTAGAAAATGCGCTTTTCTAAATTGAAATGTATCATTTTTTATTGATAATTTAACCATTCCGTTTTTTGTTAAATATGCTTTTTTGGACAAAAGATACAACTATTTGGTTGAGAATTTGTCTTTTGCATTACAATTATTATCTTCATGGTTGAAAATTCAACTATTTGGTTAAAAATGTATGCATATTGTTGAAAATTCATCTTTTTTAATTAAAATTAATGGTTTTTTATTGAAAATTAAATTATTTTTTTGGTAATTTCATCTATTACATGTTTTATTGGAAATTCAACTCCTTTGTTAAAACTTGAACTACTTTCTTAACTCATTTCGGTTAAAGATTTATAATTTTATTTGCAAATTAGTTTTTTGTTTCTGGTTAAAAATTAATTTTTTTCAACTGAAAATTTATCTATTTGGAACACAATTAAACTGCTTTATAGAACATTAATTTATTTTGTTGAAAATTAATGCTCTTAAATGAAAATTTAACTACTCTATTTTTGGTTAAAACTGATATTTTTCAGTTTAAAAACTCAACTATTTGGTTGAAAATGTATGTATTTTCTTGAAAATTGCTCTTTTGTAATAAACAAATAATCTTCTTGGTTGAAAATTTAACTATTAACTTTCAAATTCATGTCTTTCTTTGACATGCATTTTTGTTGAAAAATAATCTTTTGGGATGAAAATTAAACTATTTTGTTTTGTAGAAGGTTCATTTTTTTGGTCAAAAATGCAATTTTTGGTTGAAAATTCATCTGTTTTAGTTGAGGATTCAAGTATTTTGTTCAACATTCGTTTTTGTTGGTTAAATATAACTATTTTTTATTTCAAATTAAAATTCTTTTTTGTTGTAATTTCAAATATTATATTTTTCATTGAAAATTTATGTTTTAAGATCTAATGTTCAACTTCTTGGTCGAAAGTTAAACTACTTTCTCAAAAGTTTATTTTTTTCCTTACAGATTCATCATTTTAGTTTAAAATTTTTTTTGGGTTTAAAATTAATTTTTTTAACTGAAAATATGTTATTTAAATTTTATTAATGTAATGTCATGTAATTTCACAAAAAAATTATCTTGTTGGAAGAAAATCATCTTTTTGGCTTGAAACTTCAACTATGTATTACAAAATTAAACATTTTTGTAGAAATTTTTTTTTTTTCAATTAAAAATTTATTCTCTTCGATAGAAATTTAAGTAATCAATTCTTTGTTAAAAATTGTTCTGTTTGTATTTTAAACAATCAACCATTTAGTTCAAATAAATTTAGAAACGAAAAAAAAAACATGAACTAAAAATAATTTAAAACAAAATTTGGACTAACGTCACATCTATTATTCAAAATTTTCAGTTGAAAATTCGTCTAATTTGTTGAGAATCCACCTTTTTAGTAGAAAATTAATCTTCCTTGTTGAAAATTCTACTATTTAGTTAGAAATGTATGTACCTTGTTGACAATTTATCTTTTTTTGTTAGAAAATTAACTTTCTACGTTAAAAATTCATGTTTGTGGTTGAAAATTGAACCATTTCGTTAAAAATAAGAAAAATAAAATAATAATAAAATAAGAAAATAAGTTTTTTATAAGAAACAGAACAATTTGACCAAGCCCCCACCCCCCTTCCCAAAATCGTTTGAAACTATTTTTACACGAAAATTTGTATTCGAAAAAGTACCGCTTGGTTTATAAAATGCATTTTACAGGCGCCAAATAACCCCACTATTTCAATTACAAAAAAAAAAACAAGAACATTTTTCGGAAAAAGCTCTTTGTCGAGGCCTGCACAATTGCCCTTAGATTATATGGTAAAAATATTACCAAAAACAATTCATCCTCATAGACGTATTGTATGGATGTAGCGAAAACCCGAGTCGTTTGAAGCACCTTAAGGCGCTTCCTCAGGCTGGATTTTTAGCCCATGTATTACAAATGACATGTTTCCTCCTACAAGGATGAATTGTTTGAGGTAATATTTTAACCACATAATTTCAATGGCATAATACACAACCTATAAGTGCCCTTTTTTCGAAAAATTATCTTGTTTTTTTTTTTAAATCGAAAATGTGCTTCGTTTATGCGCCTGGAAACGAGCAGTCCGATACCGGGAAAGTATCCATGATGAACCAAAAAAGGCGCTTCCTGTTTCAAGAGCGTTACACGATTCGAGCCGGTTGAACGAAATTAATAATTATTATAATATTAAGAAATTGAATTTTAACATGTTGCATTAGGCTCATTACATAATGACGAGACGGATAAAAAAAAGGTAGAAAAAAATCGGGTAACCCGTTCAATTTCTGTTAGGAGGTTTGATAATTTTGCATTCACTTTAAGATTACCTTAAATGTTGAGAATATTGACCGATTCTCCTAATCCTTTTTTTTCAAATTATATCACTTTCATATTTTATCAGCTAACAAAAATTTCATCGATCCATGATTTGCGTAATTTTACAAATTGTAACAGTATTCATTGTCGACGGGTGATTTACTTTGGTCTTTATCGAAAGACAAAAGCAGATTCGAGTAAATCAGATAATTAATAGGAATAATTAATCAATTACTCAATTGATGAATAATAAATTAATTACTACGCAATTAGATAATGTTAAGTAATTAATTAATTAACTAAACAATTACTTACTGAAGTAACTGATGATTACAAAATTAATTACCAAACAAATAAATGATGATGATTAGTTCATTAATTAACAATTACCGCATTTGGTATTACTCACTTATCATCAATTAGGTAATCAGGTAGTTATTTATTTAACTAATTACTTTATATTAAACAATTGCATAGTAAATAATTGATTGAATATCAATTGAGTAATTAATTAATCAATCTGACGTATTTTCTGCTTTCCTTGCACTTGCTTTTGTCTTTCGATAAAGACGATACCAGATCACCCGTCGATAATGAATACACTCCCCGCGGTAATTGTCAATTAATCAATTAAACATCAATTAAGTAATTAATTATTCCGAGTTAAAATTATCTGATTTACTCGAATCTGCTTGTCTTTTGATCAAGACCAAAGTAAATCACCCGCCGACAATGAATACTGTTACATTCTCTAAAGTTACGCAAAACATGGATCGATGAAATTTTCATTAGCTGATAAAATTTTAAAATGATATAATTTGAATAAAAATGAAAAAAAAGGATTAGGAAAATCGGTCAATTGAAGGTAATCTTAATTTCTTAATTTCGTTCAACCGATTCGAATCGTGTAACGCTCTAGCAAACGAAGAGCGCTTGATTTTAGTTCATCATGGATACTTTCCCGGGGGCGGATTGCTCACTTCCAGGCTCATAAATGAAACACATTTTCGATTAATTAAAAAAAAAACACACATTTTTTGAAAAAAGGGCACTGATAGGTTGTGTATTATGCCATTGAGATAATGTGGTTGAAATATTACATCAAACAATTCATCATTGTAGGAGGAAACATGTCATTTGTAATACATCAGCTAAAAATCCAGCTTGAGGAAGCACCTTAAGATTCTGTTTTCTCCCGATAAAAATGTTCTGTTCGCACAGTTTTAATACATTATTTATTTTCAGAAGTAAAGACACCTGAGCTCTGAATGCAATCTGAATTAGCAACTCACATTTTTAAAATTACCATACGTTTATCTCGAGACCGGAAGAGGCTTTCTTTCATCTTCGAAAGGTGTACCTGCATTGCGTGCAGCGGACCATACAGGTTGAAACAACGATAACCGAAGAACGGTTATTGTAACGGTCGTTGAAAATTTTATCTCTGCTCCTCAAGTTGATCTTAAAACGGTGTTCAAGATCCTCGTTTGGACAAATAAAATTAAAAGTCGTACCAATATGTGCCGCTCGAATAAGCGGCAGGAATCCATTGTATGGATTCGAACAGCTCGGAGAAATAATGCGACACAAAGGAAAAAAATTGTTGCATTTTCTTACTGGATTTTAATAATAAAAAAAAAAAATTTTATGAAAAAGGAAAAGGGGGAAAAGGGAAAAGACTCTGAAGTCTGCGAGTCCCAATCTTAGATACTACGCAAATTTGATTGTTACTATACGAGTTCAATTTTCTTCAACAAACCATACACGGTGGCCTTCAAAAAAGTTAAATGCTATTTTCAGGTACCCCAAAGTTATGAATAGGAGATTGTTTTGAATGCATCTGGGGAACCATTTTTGATGAAATTAAAATATTTCCCTTTACGGATTTTTTTGCTTGGAAAAATCTATTTGAAATACTAAAAAGCAGTAAAATACTATTTTCAAGCTGATAAGACCATAGAATTATGTTCATATAAAAGAGTTATATGTAAATTGGAATTAATAACGAGAAGTTAATCAATTAGTAAACCAACGGAACGATTTTTTCAAATTTAAATCAATATATCTATGAATATTTCATCAAAATCGTATAAATAATGTTCAAGTTTCAATATTAATTTCTTATAAAAACTATGATAAGTATAATAGACATAATATTTCAATGTTATTGTAGAATTCATAATGTGTTATATACAATGTACAATAATATATAATAGCTATATAATAATTGTATTAACACAATTACTATATACAAGTATTATATATAATTATTATATAGCTATTACATATTATTGTACATTGTATACTACACATTATGTATTCTACAATTACATTAAAATATTTGTATATTATACTAACTATAGTTTTTATAAGAAATTAATATTGAAACTTGAAATTTATTCATACGAAATAAAAAAATTCGTATAAATAATGTTCAATTTCAATATTAATTTCTTATAAAAACTATGGCAAGTATAATATACATAATATTTCAATGTTATTGAAGAATACATAATGTGTAATATACAATGTACAATAATACATAATAGATATATAATAATTATATTAACACAATTGCTATATACAATTATTATATATAATTATTAGATAGCTATTACATATTATTGTACATTGTATATTACACATTATGTATTCTACAACAACATTAAAATATTGTATATTATACATACTATAGTTTTTATAAGAAGTTAATATTGAAACTTGAACATTATTTACACGAAACTTTAATGAAATACATATAAATATATTGATATAAATATAAAAAAAATGGTTTCTTTTGTTTATTTATTGATTAACTTCTTGTTAGTAATTCTAATGTACATATAACTCCTTTGTATAAACGTAATTATATGGTCTTATTAACTTGAAAATAGTATTTTACTCCTTTTTAGTATTTCAAATAGGGTTTTCCAGCAAAAAAACCCCGTTCAGGGAAATACTATAATTTCATCAAAAATAGTTCCCCAGAAGCATTCAAAACAATCTCTTATTCATAATTTTGGCGTACCTGAAAATAGCATTTAACTTTTTTAAAGGCCACCATGCATAGGGTTTTAATTGTCAAAGAATTATTTGAATTCAGAATTCACGGCCCAAAATGTTTTCAAAATAGGGGAAATAGGGTGATTTTTCATAAAAATAAGAGAAAATAGGGGCGTACATTTTTGGACATACAATTAATGTAGGTAACATATTGAACTCAATTTTAGATGATTTAAATCCGTAAAATGTGCAGTTGAAATTTATTGTATTTTCAACAAAATAGATGAGTTTTCAACAAAGTAGTTAAACTCTAAATAAAAAAATTAATAAATTTTTAACCAAACTGTTAAATTTTGAACCGAAAAAATGAATTTTTCACCAAGAAGATTAATTCTCGACCAAGAAAAAAATAAATTTTAAACAAATTACATGAATTTTCAACCAAGTAGTTGAATTTTCACTTAAGGACGTTTAGTTTTTGACCAGAAATGAAATATTTAAATTTTCAGTTTAAAAAAAAATGTTTTTAACAAAGCCAAATGAATTTTCAACACAAAATTAATTTTTAACTAAATAGTTGCATTTTCTACCAAATTGTGAAATTTCCAAGTCAAGAGGCGAATTTTTTACAAAAAAGTTCAATTTTCAAACAAAAAATATGAATTTTCAACAAAAATGTTAATTTTTAACCAAACTGTTGAATTTCCCCTCAAAATCGTTGATTTCTTAACAATAAATATAGTTTTGGACATTTAAACCCAAAACATAATTTTTCAATAAAGAAAGACGACTTTTCTACAACAAAAAGAATTTTCAACAAAATAGTTGAATTTTCAATCGAAATTATTAAGTTCTAAGCCCAAAAAAGGGAATTTTCTATAAAATAATTGAATTTTTAACCCGAAAATATGATTTCCTAACAACAAAATTAATTTTCAACCAAATAGTGAAATCTTCGACCAAAAAAATGAATCTTCAACAAAAAAGTTGATTTTTAACCAAATAGTTGAAGTTTCTACCAAAATAGTTGAAGTTTCTACCAAAATAGTTGAATTTTTTAAGACAAATAGACGAATTTTCAAGAAAGTAGTTAAATTTTCCACGAAGTTGTGAAATTTTCAAGCCAAAAATACGAATTTTCTCAAAAATATGAATTTTCAAAAAAAAATCTTGATTTTCAGACAAACTTTTTAATTGCCACCCAAAACAGTAGATTTTGTCTTAAAAATATAACTGTAGACTTTTGAACCTGGAAAGATAACATTTAAAAACAAGTTAATTTTTAACCAAGAAAAATTACTTTTCTTAGAAAAAAAAGAATTTTCCACAAAACAGTTAAATTTTCAATTGAATTAGTTGAATGCTTAACCAAAAAACAGAACGAATTTTTTATAAAGCAATTGAATTTTTAACTCGGAAATAGGAATTTCCGACAAAACAATTATTTTCAACCAAATAGTGCAATTTTTTACCAAAAATATGAATTTTCGACCAAAAAGTTTATTTGCAGCCAAATAGTTGAAGTTTCTACTAAAATAGATGAATTTTTAATCCAAAAAGATGAGTTTTCAATAAATAAATGGAATTTTGAAATAAAAAATATAAATTTTTAACCAGTAATAAAAACAAAAAGAATTTTTAACGAAATAATTGAATTTTAAACAAAATAATGAAATTTTCAACACAATATTCACATTGTTAACCAAATAGTTGAATTTCTAACCAAATGGTTGAATTTTTAAACTTGTAAGCCCGGGAAAATAATTTTTCAACAAACTTTTAACAAAATAATTGAATTTTAAACAAAAAATTACATTTTCAAAACCCTAGTTACATTGTTAACTAAATAGCTGAATTTTCAACCCAAGAAAGTGAGTGTTCAATTTTTAATAAGAAAAAAAAACGAATTTTCAACAAAAAATTTGAATTCTCAAACAAAAAAGCCTTTCAACAAAATTGTTGAATTTTCAGCAAAATAATTAAGATTTCAAGCAAATAATGATAATTTTTTAACAAACAAAAAATGCATTTTGAACTAAACATATAATTGTATAAATACACCAAAAAGGTGAATTTTCTATCCTAACAAAATATAGGTTTAACAAAACAGTAAATTTTCGACCAAAAACAATGACTTTCTAATAAACTAAGTTTGAAAAAAAAAATTAAATTTTCAACAAAATACATTTTCAACCAAATAGTTGAATTTTCAAGCCAAAAGGACGAATTTTTTACAAAAAGTTGAATTTTTTACGAAAAAGTTTGTTTTTAACAAGAAAGATGAATTTCCAATGCAAAAGAGGACTTTTCTAACAAAAGATGCATTTTTATTCGGTAAAAAAAAACTTAAAAAAAAGAAAAATGTATATACAACGCATATTTTTTAAAATTTAGTAAAATTAAATAAAAATTATATAGAAAAATAATTAGACGGTAAATTATAATAGTAATTTCATTCCTTTGACAGTTCATATTGTTTAAACAATTTTTTTCGTCTTCTCTGAATAATTTCTTAAAAATCATTATATTAACCACCACTGCCGAAATTTACAATTCTTCAACAAAAGTTAATTTAACAATTGGAAAACTTTCTCTCATACTTTTTATAATTGGGTATGAATATTCTCAAAATAATGCCAAGCATGCATAATAAAAAATATTATTTACGAAGCCTTTATTTCTCGACTGAACACTCGACATGCCTTTAAGAAATAACTATAATTGTTATCATATGAGTCTTAACTTTTTTTAAATAAACAATACACAGATTAAAACTTGTAAATTTTTCCCCTAAAAGTACTGTTTTGTTATAAACAAATTTTTACTCTTATATCTTTGTCAATAATTAATTAATTGAAAAATATTTCCATTTTGAATCAATAGCAGGAATCATTTATTCTAAATAGATATTGTAAAGTTTTAATAAAACGTGGGCATATAAATTTTTTGGTAACTCAATTAATAATTCATGAACAATAACAATCCAAAGTACGGCCTTCAAAGGTCGGAAATAGCAAACTTTAAATAATATGCAAATAGGCTATTAGTAAAACTCTCACTCCTTTTTCAATTGCGTAACTCGCTTTAGTCTTGACCTCTACGTGCTTTGGAAATTCCGTAATATTTTATCCTTTCTACTCTCATTCGAATAAACAATTGAACCAAGCTTTAAAAACATTAAAGTTGATTTTTAAAAATTTGAATAAAATTTTTTGTTTAAATAATTAACAATTTTTTAAGTTATTTAAGAAAATATATTTTAATTCCAGTGCCCAAATGTCAATTCAATTTCTGAAAACCCAGGCGGAAATATTATATATAGTTTAAATACAGTGTGAAGTATTATATACAACATTCATTTGCTTTATATAAAAAATGTATAAAACAAATGAATATTATATGTAATACTTCACACTATATATAAACTATATATAATATTTCCGCCTGAAAAGGGTTTTCATAATACTTTAATAAATTTCATTAAATTGTATAGTATTTTTCGAGATAGGAGAAACCACCCTACAGTAGATAATGATTTACAGTAGATAATCTAAATTAACTGGAAAACTGACAAAAAATGTTAATTATTTTTGATAGTATAGTATTTCATCAAGGATACTATATTTCCTGACGAAGTTTCATTGAAATTTTATAATCAATTAATGTGTGATCGCCAAAAATTAATTTTTAACCTGAAAAATTTTTTTGCCCATTTATTCATACTTTTTACTTTAATGAAACATTTTTATGGCATGTTTATACATTACAATCAAAGCTTGAAATTTAATAAATAATATTTATTGATACAAGGTGTTCTTTCTTTAATATTTATAAATTTTTGAGGACTTTTTATTGGACATTACATTTTCCAACAGTAGATAACCAACAGTAAATAATTACGAAATTGCGAAAAATGTTGCTGTCAAAATTGGCAGCTCTGCGACTGTCTTACAGTTGTTTTAAGTTAAAGGTTTTGTTTGTTTGTTTATTTTGATTCATATAGTTTTCAAATTTGAGTTTTTGTAAATAATAAACTGAGAAAATAGTGTCAATTGTTTGTTATTAAAAAGCACATCAATTTTAGTCGTGTTTTAAGGAGACTTTCGGAAAAGATATCATTTTTAGGATGAAGGTATGTACAAATTCTGCACTTTTCTGTCATCGCAGGTCAGGTTAAATGGTACGAAGATTAAAGAAACATATCTTTTGTGATTTTTGTAAAATAATCTTAGTTTTCACTATTATTTACTCAATAAACTCATTTTAATTCTAAATATACTAATGATAAAGTATAATTATCGAGAATTGAGTATTCTGTCATGCCCAGGAGCAATACCAGAAACGATTATCTATTGATGGACAGAGGTGTCAAAATGGTACCCGTGTTCAGGTCTAATAAAAATGTTTAATACAGCTAATTGACTAATTTCATAATATTTTTTTTCTATAAGAATATTAAATTGAATATGTAAGCTTTATCTCAAAAAGAACATTTTTCTTTATTTGTGGAGACTGATGCAGTTAAATGCTGTTGAATTTTTTCCTATCTACTGTAGGGATCCCCTACTCGTATATTAAACAGTTGTAGGATTCAAAATTATTTTATGGAAAAGTATTCAGTATACATCAGAATGCAAAAGTAATTAACTCCTTACAAAAGAACACTTTTTGATAATAACCCACTTTTAAAATTAAATTTCTAATTACATACGTAAGTCTTTAATCAAAATTAAAAATCTATAAAAATATAACGGTGTGAAAAGGTTGCACACAAATGAGGGTTTAAGAGGTTGTAGCTTGTAACAGGTACTTAAGTAGGATTACAAAAATGACAAGTTACATTTTATAGGACTGGCGGGGTATGCTTCTCAAGACAACATGTGCATAGTTAATTAGCTAATTATTAGCTGTCGGTTAAAAGCGTTATAACTTTACTGCTTTTCATTTGGCCTAGAGGTGTAGGAACATTCCGCTAGTAATTGCTGCCTTTTTGCGATAAGAGCACTGCTATATTCGCACACCTGAGAGTTTAAAGTTTAAGAAAACTTGCCTCAGACCTTCAATAAATCTTTATGCAAAATTTTCGATATTCGTCCTAAAAAGCTGGACGACTAATCACGGCCTTAATAAATACACACTACATATTTATTACAATTTATATATCATGCTTAAAATTTATTACGAAACTTGTGATATTTACAACCGAGTATGCTGCTCTTGCGGCTATAAGGCGATACCCGTGTAGAAATTTATCGGGGAACTATTCGGGGTCAGGATAAACTAGGATGGTGAGAAAAAAATTCTTTGCTTTTAATATATATTTTTTATTTTTATGTTTGTAAACATCCTGGACATTTTTTGAAATGTGCGAAAAAATATTCGGATTCAAAAGTTAGAAAAATTGTTGGTCCTGATAGGTTAGACAGCACCAGAATAGGGCCCGAAAACACTGACTAGATGAAGAGGAAGAAAATCATTTTTTTAGGGTTCATTTTTCATTTTTGATACTTTTAAATACAGTGGCTCTTTTTGAGAATGTACAGAAAATATTTGACTGTGACACTTGAAATTTTGTTAGTCTTGACTGGCTAGCCAGCACCCGATCAGGACCTGTAAAGACTGACTAGAAGATGAGGGAAAAAATTCATTTTTTTAGTGTTCATTTTTTATTTTTGATACTTTTAAACACCCTGGCTCTTTCTTGAAATGTGCAAAAAGATACTTCTACACGGGTATTGGTCTGTATATTTGTTTTTCAAGTTTTTTACAAAACATCTTTTATTTGATTTTTTTGGGTTATGAAATTTCTTCAATATTTCGAGCAACATTAAAAAGTAGCTTTGGGACCCTTCAAAAACTACGTCACAATGCCAGGGGTGTGTGGGGGGGGCACGATTTGTAACGATTTGTGACATGCGGGGGGTAACATAGATGTTTACATCACACATGGTAAATATATATATGAATAAAAATTTGTTGAAATACTTACAAAAATGAAAATTAGTGTTTACTATTATATTTCTGGTTCAAAATTAATCTATTTTGGTTTAAAATTCTACTATTTGGTTGAAGATTTTAATATTTTATTGAAATTTTTTAATTTTTTTTTTTAATTAATTTTTTAAACTAAAATTTTAACTACTCTATATTTTGTTGATAATACCATATCGTTGTTAGTTGAAAATTCAACAATTTAGTTGAAAATTGATATATTTTGTTGTAAATTCGTCTTTTTGGTAGAAAATAAATCTTGGTTGAAAAATAAATCTTCTTGGTTGAAAATTAAACTTTTCGGTGGAAATTTGAACTACGTTGTTAAAAATTCAATTAATCAGTTGAAGATCAATCTCTTTAGTTCAAAATCCAACTATTTTATTGAAAATTTAATTGTTTTGTGGAAATTTTAACTGTTTTGTTGAGAATTCGTTTATTCAGGATGAAAGTCCATTTTTGAACTGACAATTTAAGTATTTCATTATTAGTTGAAAATTGATCGTTTTTAGACGAAAATTCAACAATTTGGTTGAAAATTCTATTTTTCTCTCTTGACTGAACAATCTTTCCAGTTTGAAATTTCAACTTTTTTGTTGAAAATTCGTCGTTTTGGTTTAAAAATTCATCTCTTTTTGTAGAAACTTGATCTTTTTTGAATAGAATGACATTGTTTGGTCAAAACCCAATCTGTGTTGGTTAAGGATTCAACTATTTTGTTAAAAATTCATCTTTTTGGTTAAATTCAGTTTTTTGATTAAAAATAAAAATCTTTTGTGGGTTGAAATATCAAATAGTATATTTTTCGGTGAGAATTAATCCTTTTTTATTGAAAATTTTACTACTTTGTTTAAAGTTGCATTTTTTTGTTAAAAATTCATTTTTTGCCGTTGAAGATTCATCATTTTAGTTGAACATCAAACTATTTTGTTGAAGTTTTAATTATTTTGTGGAAATCTTAGCTTTTTTGTAGAAAATTTGTTCATTTAGGTTATGAAAATCAATTTTTTAAACTGACAATTTAAGTATTTCATTATTGGTTGAAAATTACATTTCTGGTTGAAAATTCAACAATTTTGTTAAATTTGTCTTCGTTCTTGTCTGAAAAATTTTCCCTGGTTGAAATTCCAACTCTTGTTGAAAATACGTCTTTTTCGTTTGAAAATTCATCTCTTTTGGTACAAATTTAATCTTTTTTGATTAAAAATTAATCTGTTTTGGTGAAGTATTAACTATTGTATTTTATATTATTTGATTTAAGATTAAAATAATATTCTGTTAAAATATGAACCAACCCCTTTTTCATTGAGAATTCATGGTTAAATTCGGCTGTGTTTGAATTAAAATTAAAATCCTGTTATGGTTGAAATATCACTTTTTCTTGAAGGTTCAACTACAGTGGAGTCTCACCTATTTCACATCTCCCTTATTTCCAGTCTCCTCTATTTCCCGTCGGCTGTACACGGTTATTTCCATTTGCGCAGTTCCGTCAACTCCCACCACGGTCCTGGTATATTCTCCTCCGCGTCAGTGGCTGACCAATTAAAAAGAGGCCCGAAGAGCGGAAAGCCTTGAATTGAGTATTTTAGTATGACGTCATGGGAATACGTTATACGACTTTTGCGAGAAAATATTCTAGACGTAAGTCTAAAACAGTAATATAGTAAATATAGCAAATAGTAAGACTATTTTGTTGAAAAATTATCTCTTATAAAAAAATTGATCTTTTTTATTTGAAAATTCAGCTATTTTGTTGAAAAATCACACTATTTCTTCTGTTTTTGTTTTACTTTAGGCGATTATAAAATAAAATCGAATACGAAATTCTGACTTAAAATGGGAGGAGGTGGAGAAGTTCGTATTTGTGACGCCACCCTCGGGTATTTAAGCCTGGTGTGATGATCTATAACGAAGGGGTGGAGGGGTGGTAAAAGTCTTTAAAATAGCATGACGTAGTTTTTGAAACTGTTTGTGATTATAACATTATATAATTAATAATATTGAAAGAAATTGCAGAAGAATTTTTCACGTAGGTGGATCTGCAAAATATGAAACGAGAACCCAATCGCAAGATTTTTGCGCAATCGGGAGTTCAAGCCCGGTCAAGTGACTTCGAGTGCCTCAATTCTCAGCATGATTCAGGCCATTCACATGGCAAACGTAAATATGCGATTTCATTTTTGTAATGTATCGGGTTTCGTTGGTAGCATCTGAGAGCAACGTGGTCAATTACCCAATTTACCAATTGACCAATTAACCAATTAATTGAATTTTTAAACTTACATGATGATTAAATTTGATGAATCGTGAAGTTGAAGTCTTTTCAAGCTTCGTTGAACATCAGGTTTCTAAGTGGAATATATTTAATTTAAGATTATAAGTTTACTAGAAAGCACGTAAAAAGATTAACATCTTAAGAATCTTAAGGCTCTTCAAACGTCTTGGGTTTCCGCCAAATCTATAATACATCTACAAGAATGCATTTTTTAATGTAATATTTTAATCACATAATCTAAAGGCAATTATACCGGCCGGAACATAGAGATTTTTTCGAAAAATGTTTTTGTTATTAGATTCTATGCGACTCGAAACTATACCGGTTGACTGTAGCCCGACATACACAATAGCTATCGTGTTGCATTTTACAGGCGCAAAACACACAATTTTCAATTACAAAAAATACAAGAACATTTTTCGAAAAAATCTCTTTGTTCCGGCCGGTATAATTGCCTTTAGATTATGTGGTTAAAATATTGCATTAAACAATACATTCTTGTAGACGTATTATGTATCTGGCGAAAACCCGAGTCATTTTGAGAACCTTAAGTACTTCAAGTTAGTAAAACTAATTTTTGTCCCTTAAAAGCACTACGCAGTCCTACAATTTTCGGAAGCAACATAAGTTTGGGAAATCTAATTTAAACGCACAAATTGGATATAATTTTACTTTTAAATCAATTCTAATTTTAATCAATTAATTTTGAATTTATCTCAATTAAAAAGCAATTAAAACTTTTAAGTACCCAAGCCTATAATTTTTTCTGGTCCCAAATTAGGAAACATTAAAAGCTTTCTGGCAAAAGCATGTAATATTGTATAAATTATAAATATACAAATTAAAAATAAAATGTAAGTATACTTAAATTTAGATTAAGAAGTTTTTAAGTTTAAATTATCAGCCATAAGTATAGCAATTTCAGTTTTTAATACACTATAAATTGGAAAGCTATCGAAATTAAAGGGGCTTCAGGTTCAGTGGCCTTTATAAAGTCAGTCAAATAGATTTTTATTTTGAAAGCTTGCAAATAAAGTTCTTTCCAAAATTTATATCTCTTTCGAGGGGTTCAAATTTTCCTCTCTTGGGATTTTAATTCCAATTTATAAATACCCGGAAAATGTTTTCTATACTTTAATAACAAAAAATATTCAAAATGACTCAGCACCTAATAAAAAGGAAATAACCTGTATTCAAAATTTATAGTTTTATCATTTTTTTTTGTAATTTTGAACCCGCAGATAAAAATTTTGGAAAAAAAACAATCCAGAAAATTTAAATTTTCAAAAGTTATAATTTATACATGTATTTTAATATATTTAAATTCAATTTTTATTGAAATGTACGAAAAAAGACAAGGCATTAGGGTGGTCCAAAATTTGCCAAATTTGAAAAGTTAAATTTGCTGATAAAAATTTTATGTTATTAAAAAAAAAGAAAATCCGTGAAAAAATGGAATCCAATCAGATGAAATCTGGACTTCATTGCTTACAAACAAAATGTTTACGACAGTATTAGCCTAATTTTGTATGAAAAATTTAATGGCCTATTAAGGTGTTAATTAGGCCGTTCACATCCCCTCCCGTATACTTTTCCTCCCCTACTTACCCCTATACTTCCACCTTTCCTCGCTTCCTCAGCTAATACTACCCTTTCCCTACTTCTCTTCCCCAGCCCTCACTTCCCCTCCCTTCATTACCCCTCAACTTCCCTAGTTCCCACCCCTATTTACCCGCCACTTCCCCTAGTTCCCCTCCTCTTATTCCCCCCTGCTTCCACTCCTCTGATTTCCCGTAATTTCCCACTACTCTCCCTCCTCTCATCCCTCACACCTTCCCTACTTACCCTCCCATTTCTTAGCAATTTCCCCTCACTTTCCCTACTTCCCATCCCCTCATTCCCCATCACTTCCCCTACTGAATACCTCATTTATTTTCACTTCCACTCCTTGGAAAAAACGGACGGATGGACGTACTTACGCTCACTTCCTCTACTTCCCGTACATGAGTTCTTCGACTTCCCCTACCCTCATTTCCCCTCACTTCCCCTATTTTACCTCCCTACTTTCCTCTACTTCCCTTCTCCTATTTCCCACCACTTTTCCCAATCCTCCCCGCAATGCCTCTACTTACCCTCCTCTCATATTCCCTCACTGCCTCTACATACCCTCCATCATTTCTCCTCACTTCCCCTCCTTGGAAAAGTACGACGGACGGACACCCGACCGAAACTGTAACGGCTTCTGTCCGGGACTGCGAATCGCTAAAAATGTAAAAATGTCGCTATATGTTAATTTACAGAAGTACGTGTCTCCTTATTTTCCACGTACAAAAACGTATCTTATTGGCAAGCCAATCCTGAACGTGTCAACATCTCATTGCTAGAATGATTTGAAATGGATTCGGTGTTTATTAATTTTGGCGAAAATCCATTTCTTGCGAATTTGTGAATTCCAAATTACAGACTTTTAAATACAAAAGTAATTCAAAATTTGTGAAACTTCAGATTATGGAAAATCTAAGCTAGAAACTTATCAGATTTGAAAACACATCAGGTTGATGAGACTAAAATTTGAGAAATGAATAATTATTTTGAAATGGAAGATCGCAAAAGCTAAAATAAGATTCAAGATATACGAGTTCTGTCCAGAAAGTATCCGACCTTGTGGTGTATCAAGAGAGTCTGGTCAACGGCGATGATATTTCTTGCAAAGTACTTCCTTTTGGGAGTCTTGAAAATCGTTTCAAGTCGTTTTCCTTTTAGATGATACTTAGAAATGATACTTAGAAATGATACTTAGATGGTCTTCCTCTACCTCTTTCACTGTTAAACACAGTTCCATAATCTGAGGTGTTCTGGCAAAATTCAATACACCCTTTGTTCAGTGGTTCCGTCATCCTGAAATTCGACTCGTACGTGATTAGACGTTTACGCAACTGCGTTCACAAGTCGACTAAAAATGCGCTGGTCCTTGTCACTTATTAGGAAGCCTCACAGAGATCCTCCCTGAATGGTAAAGGATTTTTTTTGACAATAGCACCTCTAGGTACAAAGTTAGAGCACAAGGTCGGATACTTGCCGGACAGACCTCGTAGAAATTGGAACGTTTGACCTATTGGAAGAATTTCTGGCCTTTAAAAAAGCGAACCTTATTTTGATTTTGGAATAACGGCATTTCGAGATGAAGATGTGTTTCCGAGATTTCCAAGAATGTGTCGATCATTTACACGTATTGGGTTGTTTTTCTCATTCTCGCTCAGTCGTCCCACGTGCTTTGATTCCGAATGCAATCGAATGAGATTAATACCCATAGTACGACGTACAAGTAGCCGTACCCACCTACTTTGACCCAAGCTGCAGAAGCACAGGCGTACCTACAAGGAGAACTTGCTCTGGAACTGTTACTGTTCTCTTCATAACACGTGCAAAGACGAATCGAACGGACGTTTCGAATCGACTTACTTGTCAGTTGTCTCGGTGGGAACGATGTTCCTCGCGAATGTCGTCATCCTCATATACATCATCGTCTACCTAGTCAGTTTCACCTTCCGGGTTGTGCGAAGGAGTTGTGATTTTAGCCCCAGTGGACATTTTCACTCCAAGCAGGTCCTTTCCTTCCCTAAGTTCTGGAAAAATAGGCAAACCAAACTGATCTGATCAGAGTTGCCGACTCTTTTTTAAAATTCTTGATCAAAATACAAAGCTAATACTGAGTGAGGTGTTTCAAATGTTGTCCCGTTTTGGATTCTGATATTGTAGGATGATTTTTTTTAAATTGGATTATTACTAATCGTTTATGTTTGTTTGTGTTTCAGGCGCGAACTGAGGAGCACCTAGCCCAGGAACAAGCTTTTCTCGCTTCCGAAAGGATTTGGTTGCTACATCGAGGAGGATTTACTCCAGCGTCAAGATGTGGTTCTTCAGATCTAGATACTGGCAAGCTGAGAGTACGTTTGATACCTTCTGGAGAGGAACTTCTCGTCGACGAAGAAGATGTCGAAAAGGTATTCATCAAATCTTATAGAATTGTTAACAACTTCTCTTTTAATCAAAAGCTTAAGATCAGAAACAATAATCTTGGATTAATGCCAGTATTTTAGTTACGAAAATGGTTTTCGAGTTTTAATATTTTATTCTATATCCAAATCTACTTGAATTAGAACAAAAGCAGAGAAATTCAGATGGAAAAACTAGTGATTTCAATAATGTTTTATGATAAAGCTGACTAATTTTGATCAATTTTAATTTGGTTCTCCTACCATCTGTTTATATTTTTCGAGTGTATTCTCTGGAAGAATTATTTGGATTAGTTTTCTGAATTTGTTCTCTGAAAGAATTATTTGCGTGTGTTTTTAGAGTTCTCAAAGAATTCCTCTTTTTCCTCTATTTTCAAGAAACTTCTCCCTTTTCCCCTTTTCTCGTGTTTTCGCTTAAATTTTAACTGAATTAAAAGGACCCAATAAAAATATCCAACTATTTTCAACTAATCAACTCGACGCCTCCATTCAATATGAGTCTATGTGCTGACAGCGCCGTGTATGAGACTATGCGCTGTGTATAAGCATAGGG
>JAABKJ010005509.1:0-22972 GCA_011634705.1 Andricus grossulariae | reverse complement strand
TTCTTGACATGTCCATGTCTCGCTACCGTATAGTACAGCCGGCACAAATAAAGTATTATATAAGGTCATTTTAGCTTGTTTTGATTTGTTTTTATTTCTGAGAATGGACCCTGCTCTACCGATAACCTTCTTACCTTCATTAATACGTTTAAAAAATTAATTATTTACATTACTTCAATATTAAAATGAAAATGTTAAATTTAAATTATTAATTTTTAAATAAATTTCTCACCAAAAGCAAGTTAAAAAGTGAATTCAATCTTGTTAACTTAATTTAAATAAAGAAATTTTTTGAAGGTCATAAAAGCACTTCAAATTACATATCAAAGGTACAGAAATATATTGCTTGATGTTTCATTTTATTATGGGCATCACCATCTTCCCACGAAGGTCGAAAGCATTATTTATCGTGTTATAAAGTTTCCTCATTCCGCTTTATAATTACACCAACAAAGAAGTGAGCATTTTGGATGTCCTTTGATTTTATTTATATCCTCGATAACACACACAATAAATAAAAAATCTACTCATCTGAGGCCAGTATCGACAATTTTTTATTTTTTATTTAATGTCAATGCTTAATGGGAGATGTGAATTTAACGCTGAAGATTAATAGCTTCGTTATCTTTGATCGAAGGTTATCAAGTATTATTTTTCAGCTTATTATAATTTTTTTTCAAAACTAACATCCTTTTTCGAAGTGTCTGTAAACTCGTCGAATTTCGGTGAGCGTGGACGTGCTATTCATTAAATTAATGTTTGTGTATTTTATTTTCATTTTACTATTGTCTTGTTTTTAGGCCTGAATAAAAATTTGAATTCAAATGTCAAGCATTTTTAATTACACTTACTGTTTGCGCATTTTTGCGCTATTGGCAAGGACAAAAATCTTCCAGGTCTGTTACTGTGTGGTCTTGCTTCGTTGATAGCTGAATGAACGCTTGCAATCACTGTGAAGATCACCACGACGGCCAGCGTCGACCACGTCATCTGTAAAAATTGATTTTGAATATTATTACTATTTGTATATAATTGGAAGTATATTTTTCTATTACGAATTTGAATTTTTTTAATTAAAAAAATTGTTCCAACTGTTTCCAAATTACAAAGCTTTCAAGACTGAAAAAATCATCATTTTGCTAATCTATGAGACAAATGGATTTTAAAATTTGGACAACAATCTGCAGATATAAAGTCGTAAAATCTAGATATTATGTTTTATAATCCAGGATTTTAAACATTAATATCCAGAATGTACGGCTTAATATCTCTAGATTCCTGTCCCAAAATTTTAAAATCCAAGCTCATGAACGGTGTAATCTATGTTTCATAGTGATGATAAAGGTTTTTTAAAAGCCTAAAAAGTAAAAACTTAAAAAGCTTCCACTTTCTTTAATATTCCGAATTTAAAGCCTTGCCAATTTGTAATATTTCCAAATTGAAAAACTTAAAAATAGTAACATTTAAAGATGGCTTCCTGAATCTTAAGAATCTTAGAATAAATATTAGGACCCTATAGAAGACTCAAATTTAAAGATGTTCACTAAGTACGGTCCACTTCATATTGAACAATTTTTAAACTAATTTATAGAATCGAGAAAAAAATATACTATAATCCACTTACAGTAACAAAGATGCCCAGGAAAAGTTAACGTTTCATCTCTAAATATTATTTTTAAATTATTAAAAAATGAAAATAATTTTTTCATTATGAGAAACAATTTTCCAGTTGTAAATATAAAAAATTCGGGAGTTGATTATTTTGGACTACCCTCATATACAGTGAATAATAATAATATTAAATTAGAAAATAAAAAACCAAATTTGCTTTCAATTTAGAACTTTTTTTTAATGTGTGAAAAAAACACAAGTTTTTGGGATTGTGTTAACTGTACACTTTTATGCAAAAATTTAAACATTTTCTAGAAATTTCTTTAGCTGTTATCGAAGAAACGCGTCATTCTTTTGTTATCATGAAAAAAAACCTTTTTTCTGGTGTAAAAATGGTGAATCTGGCCTTTCTTGAGCAATTTTTAGATCTTGCACATCACGAATTTTTTTGTCTAATAGCAAAAGAATGGCATATTCCGAGGGGTTCACAACTCGACCGATGGAGTGTACACTGACTTCACGTGAATTCAAGTGACTTCACGCCAGTGACTTCAGCGAAGGTGTACACCCGACTTCACGAGTTATAACCCCTCGGCATGTTCCTTCCATTCAAGTTGAAGAAATTTCAACCACATGTTAACATTTTTTCAAAAAAATGTGCAGTTCACACTATCAAAAGAAAAAGTTCTTTTTTACATTTTAATAAAGTTCTAACATGAGCCCAAATTTCGTTTTAAATTTATAATTATATATTATTATTCACTACGAAAAACAGTACATATAAAAAATTAAAAATAATTTTTTTGCCTATAGAATTTTTTTCTAATTTCAAAAATTTGAATTTTCTAATCCATACACAGAACAGAAGATATCTGATTGATCGAACATTTTGAGGACTTAGTACTTCCAGGCAAATACAAATTTTACTTACTATTAGAATCCGCTACTCGAAAAGGGGGTTTTGGCCCACTTTACTGAATAGGGTGGGCAGAAATTTCAAAATTGTCAAAAAATCGAAAATAGCTACCCAGGTGAAAAAGTTATATATATTTTATATATAGTGGACAAAACACTGATATTTCTTATTTCTTTATACAGAAAAATTTATAAAACAAATGAAAAATTTAATTGTCTTGTCCACTATAATATATATATAACTTTTTCACCTGGGTAGTGCTACGTTTTATTACAAATAAAAATTCTTAATAACTTTTTGAATTCAAAAATGGTCCTATGGTGTCGCAATGAGGTCAACAATTTTGAGAATTAAAACAAATTTCCCTATAAGTAAGAAAATTATAGTAATTTTTTATGCACAGTTTTTGGTATCAAATTCTAATAAAATATTAAAATTAAAAAAAATATATAACTTTGGCTTAAGTTGGAATTTTTTTAAAATGAGCAAAAATGACAGCTGTTAAAAAAGCATAAGCAGCTATATTCGCATATGTAATGCATAAAAATAAGCAAAAAATTAATAAAAATTAACTGAATCATAAAAATGGTAATTTTTTTGCAAAACCAACCGAAAATTTAATAAGTTTTATTGATTGAAAATTTTTTTCTACATTACTCTAACATTTCTCTTTTAAAATTCGCAGCAATTGACAATGTGCCTATTTTCGTCGATTTTATAAATCATTATAAAGGTTTGATGAATTATCAGATAGACTTACGTGAAGTACATCCTTAAGGCTCACAATTTTTTAATTATGAAACTTTAATATAAAGAATTAAAAACTAAAAAAACATTTGAAAATTGCAAGGATTGAAATTTATCAATGAGCCTTACTCAGTTAAGGTATTTCTATGATTTTAAGAATCAAAATAATGCTAGTAAGGATGTCATTTCAAATAAAAAACATTATTTCTTTGACAACATTTTAAAACTTACCAAAAAAATTAATTTAGACTGTTTATTGCAATTGAATTTTATACAATCGCTTCTTACGAATTTTTGAAAAATCTTTGAAGTTTAATAATTGACGGCTTTTTTTCAGGAAAAATATTCTCTCCAACTCTACTGCTTCCAATTTTGAAAGTAAATTTTTCTATGACTGAAACCGTTAAAACTATTTTTGATTTGATTGAATAAAATTCAACAATTTTCAGAAAATTGGTAAAAAGCGACAGTAATAAAAATTTAAATTACAAAAACTATTGTTAAAATAATGATCTTTTGTAAGTTATAAACTTTTTCCATACAAAATTATGTTTTTCTTTCATAATACACTACCGTCGGAAATGTGCGCACGACTCTTGTGAGCGCGATTAAAAATCACTACTGACTTCGAACCACAATATTTCGGTGAAAAAAAAAGATAGGGCATTTTTTTTAGAAACAGTTGGAAAGCTTATGAAATTGCACGTCTAGTAGAGCCCAACAAATATTTTTCTGACCTTCCAAAAATAATACAGCGCATGAGAAGTTTAAAAACAAAATTCAAGATTTTCTCAAATTTTCGACCTCAACTTCAACTTATAGCACGACACCTCAAAATTATACGACATCGCGCCTGAAATCTTATCTTTAAATTAAGCCAAGAAAACTTGTAAAATCTTTACGGGTACCCGAAATATGATTACAAATGTTCAATCGTATCTGAGCTCAATTACTCACAATTGACACAATTACTTACAATTAAGCTCAGATACGATTGAACGTTTTTAATCATATCTCGGGTACCCATGAAGATTTTTTAAGTTTTCTTGGGTTAAATTAAAGATAAGATTTCAGGCTCAATGTCTTGTAATTTTGAGGTTTTTGAAAAAATTTTCCTAGGTCGTGCTAAAAGTTGAAGTTGAGGTAGAAAATTTGAGAAAATCTTGAATTTTGTTTTTAAACTTCTCACGTACTGTATTATTTTCAGAAGGTCAACAAAATATTTGTTGGGCACCACTAGACGTGAAATTTCATAAGCTTTGCAAGTGTTTCTAAAAAATGCCCTATCTCTTTTTTTCATCGAAATATCGTGGTTCGAAGTCAGCAGTGTTTTTTAATAGCACTCACAGGAGTCGTGCGCACATTTTCCGATGGTGGTGTACATGACTGATAGTATGATTAAAATTCTTAAAATCATAAAAAAAATCTTTTTCCAGAGGCCTCTGTTTTTTGGCACCTTAAATAATAATGGTAATCAAATTTTCTACCTAAAGTATCATAAAAATCTCTAAAGGCAAATAAAGAATATATTTTTATACAAGAATTACTGAAACGTGTCAAATATTTTGTTAGCCAGAAACGCTCCTTTTTTTCTCACCTCTTTATCGTCTACTGTAATTGGTACTTACGACTTGCAAGACGCGAACACATTTCTCTTGCAACATTGAAAACATTTTGATATTTACGACTACAGTGAAAGGAAGATTCCCATCAAACGTCAAGTAGGGTGTGTCATCCCAAGAACGAGAGAAATTTTTAAACACGTGTATAATTTTTTATAACTCTAAGGTGACGTTGAAAGATTGTGTTTCGTAATTATTATTGTCTGGCCATTGAAAACTTGTTCTACTGAAATTTCTTCATACATACATGGTACTGTTAGAATTCTATAGTAACGGATCTTTTATAGCTTCGGACTTTATGGTCACTCATGGTGACCCTTTAATTTTATTTATGTGTCTTGTATTTAATACATTTATTTTCTTTAAACTCTGTTCTGATCAGTCTTTGTAGATTAAAAAATGTATTGAAAATAATGATTGTATTAGAAAATATTTTTTAGTTAGTATATTTTTTTTGCAAGATCATTTTAGGGCTTCTATATAGAAAAAATTGTCGTTTTGAAGAATCTTCAAACTCACAATCAGAAGACTTCTTATTTCAAGAAGCTTATAAATTAATAAAGCTTTTCAATCGGGTGGTTTCCAAATTTAGAAAGGTTAAAAAATTACAGAGCATTTCTCATGTAATATTTTCGGATTTCAGAGCTTTTCAAATTTGCTTGTTTGTGTATTTAAAATACATATCCATTGAAAGATAATAATAAAAATAATAATTCATTTGGTTATAAGCCTTTCCAAATTTGGGAAATGTCACCATTTATTAATATTCACTATTTAGATACTAATTACTGTAAAAATTTCAATACAAAAAATTGTCATCTCTGGAAAATAATTTTTGTTTAAATTGTAGACTTAAATAAAACAATAAAATGTGATTAAATTTGTAATTTAAGCATCAGTGGTTTAATCTTCACCTCGATGAGCACCGGCGCACTATTAAACACCAGTTCACAAATTCACTCCAATGATTAAAGGCACCACTTGTTTTTTTTTTTTTTTTTTTCGATAGAAAAAATGTTTAACTTTTTGAAATTCGTATCCACTATACGATTAGTTTTCACGAGATTTTATGTTTGCATATACATAAATGAAGAGTGCAAATGTGCGATTAGGAGATACAAGTTCTATCGACACTCACCTTGATTAAGGCAGTTGGACAGGTCGATGCTCAAAGAATCGTCTTAAACACACTGATAGATTATGGAGAGACGGGCAACTTTACCATCAGTTATATAGAAATGGTCCCCACCACATTCTGGGTCCCATTCCATCCAGTCCCACGGAACTAGCGAGGGCCCAGCAGCTGCCTTGAGGGAATAACCATTTTTTTAATTAGAGCTTTTGTCATTTTTAACCACCCCATATTTGGTCGATCTGCTCGACCTGATTCTCAAATTTATTTTAGTCCCTGAGAGTCAATCGAAATTTATACATATAGGTAGATTTTTTTAACGTATATATACCTTTTAGTATCTAAAAAAGGTGTGTAAAAGTAGAAGCCGATCGGATAATATTTAGAGGTCCCCTTTCAGCATTTAAGTATAATATAAGGAAAAAACAAGTGTTAACCATTTTTATCTATAGAATGCTTAAAATGTATCGCATTTTTTTTGTGAATTAGGCATTTTCTTATTTGAATAATTATCATTCAAAATATATTGCACATGTTTACAATGATAATTCAGTTATTTTTTGAAATACTGGCCTTTTTAAATGAAAATGGGTTTAAAGTGTCACAGGTAACAAGTTTCATTTGTTTGAGATAAACGCATAAGAAATAAGTTTCATTTATTTAAAAAAAACATATATATATATATAAATCAAACGTAATGTCAAACCTAATTAAAATACTGCACTCTGAATTAAAATCAGTCAAAATTTCAGTGAATGAATTAATCAAGCATGCTTTGACTGAAAAATGAATTGTTTCCATTGACGAAACAGTCATTTCAATAGATGAATCAGAATACTGCTGACTAAATCAATTATCATTCAACTACTTGATTAAAAGTTAAACTAGTTTCTTAAAAATTAAATTTTTTAGTTAAAGATTCAACATTTGAGTTGAGGACTCATCTCTGTTGTTGAAAATTTTACTTTTTTGTTGAATATTCGTTTTTTATTGGTTGAAAATAATAATTTTTAACTAAAAATTTAACTACTTCATTTTTGGTCGAATATTTATTTTTTTTTAGTTGCAAATTCAACTATTTTGTAAAAATTCGTCTTTTTTTAGAAACTGAATCTTCTTGGGGACAAATTCATTTTTTTATTATTTGAAAATTCAACCAGCTGGTTGAAATTTTAACTACTTTGTTAAAAATTAAGCTTTTTAACTCAAGATTTATCATTTTAGTTGAAAATGCATCTCTTGCGTTGCAAATTTGACTATTTTATTGTCAATTCGCTTTCTTTTGTCTGAAAATAGATCTTTTTTAGTTGTAAATTCAGCTACTTGGTTGAAAATTCGTGTATTTCGTTAAAAATTTATCTTTTTAGTTTAAAAATTCATGTACTGGATTGAAAATCGAACTGCTTTGTTAAAAAATCATTCTTTTAGTAAATGATTCATCATCTTAGTTGTGAATTCAACTGTTTGGTTGAAAATTGATCTTTTTAATTACAAATTTAACCATTTTGTTGAAAATTCGTCTTTTTTGCTAGAAAATCAATCTTCCAGGAGGAAAAATCATTTTACGTTTGTTTGAAAATTTAACTACTTGGTTGCAAGTTTAACTGCTTTGTTAATAATTCATCCTTTTGTTTAATAATGTATCCTTTTAGTTTAAAATTATTTTGCTATTTGAAAATTTAAACATTTCATTTTTGGTTGAAAATTTACCTTTTTTAGTTGAAATTTCAACAGATTGGATCATTTAAAATGACGGATTTCATTAATAAATGAATTTAGCTGACTTAAAAAGTCACTTTTGACTGATTTGTCAGTCTTCAAATCCGCATTATTTGAATCAGTCAAAATTGACTTCAAATCAGTCACTTTTGACTGATTCAAATTTGGAGTGTATAATTCAACATTTAATTTTCTACTATATTTCTACCTCAGTTTAGCTTAATTATTTTCTATGAAGAAGTTGATCACTCTTGAAATCTGGTGTACAATACCTTCTACATTTTTCTAATCTTTGTGAAATCTTTGAAATTGTTGTGAAATCTTCTAAATCTTTTAAAATCATTTGAAGTCTTTGAAATCTTTTATAATGTTTTTTAAATCTTTTGTCATCTCTTCATTATTCCAAAATATAATCATAACTCTGTCGTACTAAGGAAAATTTTACGTAAGTAACATTGTCGTTTAGGTTTACTTTACTATAACCAGGTATAAGAAAATAAACCATTCTCGTAAAGTTACTCACGTATCTTTTTCGTTAGTACGGCAGAATAGTGATTATTTGTATATGAACCTTATTTTTTTGATAAAAATCTGACGTCTTCTAAATCGTCAAAAGATAAGAGATAACGTTACCGTTACTTCCTAAAAATTTGTAATGCATTACCGTTACCGTTCATGAAGAAAAAGAATGCGTTACCTTGCCGTTACTTTTTTTAATGTAAATTTTTAATAAGTTATTTTAAATTTTCAAAAGTTGTAGACAGCTTTTTTTATTTGAAAGTCTTTTAAAACTTGACAATTATATTTCAATTTACATAATTGAATAAGGAATTTTACAATAATAATCTGTAAAATGTTTTTATTTGACACTATTATTCATACTAAATCACACACTTTGAATTGGATTTTTTTTTCTTTTAATAAAACTAGTTTTTTTAAGTTTATTACTCAAACGAAATATTTAAACAGTAAGTGGATCCTGCTGAGCCGAACAATAATCGAAGCAATGCGTATGGTGTAAATGAAATCCCACATATCAGAAAATTAATGAAAATTAATAACAATTTTAGACCAAAATCATTTTTTTCAGTTTTTGAATGTATATTATTTAAAAAAAAACCCAAAGTAAAAAATCTCTTGGAATTTCTAGAAATCCCATGAAATATTTTGAAATCTGGTATATACTATGCATACTCTAAAGTTCAGTGATTGACCCCTTGTTTTCTATATCATTACCTTTTCCCCACATTTCGTGGATTAATTTTTTTCAAAACTTTTAAGAATATTGAGCACTGGAAAAAAATTAAACTTGAGAAAAATAATACAATCAGCAATTAGGCATTCTCACTTCAACCACCAGCTAACTACACTTCGTTGAGTGCTGAGGGGAAAACAATGGACCAAATGCATAGGATTCGGTCCATTTTTCCCCTATTTTGCTAATATATTCGTAAAAACTAATTTTTTTTATATAAGTGTATTCGAAAAATAGTTTTCATTTTTGAAGAACTATTTAATGATATAATAAAATGATCTGTATTTTTATTCATTACGAAGATATTACAAAAATAATATATTGTCCCATGAATTTGGTCCATTGTTTTCCCCTCAGCATTTAACGAAGTGAATTTAGCTGGTGGTTGAAGTGAAAATACCTAATTTCCAACTAATCTTGAATTCGAAGTATGAGACAAAACATTAAAAAATAATCAGGGCCAACTAGTTAAAAAAAGATGTAAAGGTAAATGCAAATAGTTTCACCGTCATTTTGAATAAATTTCATCTAATTCAACCGGTGAATTCCACTGAATTCCAGTTATTTCAAATGATTTCTACTGGATTTTGGATAGTTCAATTTCCAATAAAAATTTAGAAACAGATTTGATTTAATTTGTAATAATTCCACGGATTTCATTTCGGAAAAGTAGTAATTGAAAAAAATGGATTGCAATAACCTTGCTCGGTTATTGAACTTTTTAGAATAATTTTTATGTAGTATTAGCTCTGGTATTAGAGTTAGTATTTTTATTTCGAAAGAATACATCCCACCTAGTACAACGAAAACGGCCCCCATCTGAATATACCGAACGTATCGCTGCTTAAATAAAACTGAAATTGATTTTAATACAAGAATCATTGAAAATTTAATTTTCTACTATTGTATTTGAAAAAATGATCTTGCTTTTTCAAATTAAAAAAAGTTTGACCAGTATTTAGATCAATTTGAAGCAGAGAATTAAAGAGATTTATTTTATTTCATTTAGAATTTAATAAAAAATTCAAGCTTTCTATAGATTACGTTATATCATGATCCAAATTTTTATTTATTGAAGTATTCGATTTTTTTTAAATACTGGAGTAAAAATTTCAAATTCATATAATTTTCATAAGTTACTCCTTTTTTAATTTTAATAAAAAATGTTTAATTTCTAGTTTTAATTTTGAGTTGAAAAAATAAAACCAAGAGAACCAAAATACCTACTTTAAATTCCAAAATGATTAAGGAACACCTTTGAAAGGTCGTAAAGCCAAAAATAAACTCTCCAGAAGAGTTTAGGTAATGATTAACGATCCGAAGTAATATTAAGCAATATTTTAAAAGTTCATCAGACAATCTTTTATATCACTACATAATAATACAATTTTCAATTTTCAATCGTCCCCTCCCTCTCGCTAGAAGAGATATGATTATGGCTTGGTACCAGATTTATTGTCTTTTAATTCAAATCTGACTCTGACAAAAATGATTGAGTTCTTCCAAACCATTTTGCAATTCAAAGATTATTTATAAATCCACTAGACGAGATGAGATGCGAAAAAATAACGTTAGATTTGAGATCTTCTCGAGACACGTGCTTTTCTTGCACGGAATCAATCGACTCAATTAAGGAAGTTAAATCTTTCACTTTAAATCTTAACATTATTTCACAATTATTTTAATTACTATAGATTATAATTAAATAAGGGTTTCAAAAAATCTTTAAAGAATTGCATTTTTCGCTTGATAATAATTCGGGTATTCCTCGATCATTTTCTTATTAGGGATAGGAAAATAATTTCTTAAATCGGTGCCTCGATATATTTCCCATACAGCAAATTAAGCCTATAAAAGTGAATTTATTGAGGCATTTTATATATTATCCTGAAACCTTTCTACTGACAAGAATGGCGATTGATAGGCACTACGAGTGTAATTTCCGATCATCCTTCAATTCAATGTAAGAAACCATTTACATATCTTGGTACTGGACTCGCCATTGACTAACGATAGCAGAGAAGGGAAAAAGTAGGACTTTCATTTTACGTATCTCATTCAGCAGAAATGTCAGGACAAGTAATTTCTATAGATATATAACACAAAATTGCACGTTGAAGAACAATAGAGTTACTTTTATTTATTATAAAAGTAAAGAAGATTTCTTTTTAATTGGCATCGATGAGATAATTTAATCGCATTCACCGCAAAGAAGATTTTAATCAGAGAATAATTTATTTTTTGTAGAACCCGATTTAAAATTGGTCTGTAATTATGCTTCTGGTTCCAGGTTTTGAAATTTAATCTTAAAAATTAATTGTTGAGAAAATTAATTTGGAACGAAAATATTTGAGAGCCATTTTGGAACGAGTCATATGAAATTGTATAAAACAGTCTTTTTTGAAAACTGAAATTCAATTATGCACAGAAAAAAAGTCTTACTTTTGTTATAGTTTAATTTTCTCGCAAATTAAATTAAGCCTATCTCTTGGCTTGAAGTTAGATGTAAGCCCATTGTTTGTATTAAATTCTTAAAATAGTTTCAATTGAAGGAAATAGCTCAAAGTTGGTGTCGATTTTGCGATCGCTCTTTTCAGAAAGGAGAATGACTAGAGGAGGTCTGACGGTCGATCAATATATTTTTTTATTGTGGCCGTGAAGCCTCCTAGTCATTCACCTTGCTATAATTTTGTCAGCAAACATAAGAAAAATGAACAAAATATTGATAATAATTGAAGAAATTAAGATACAAATTGTTGTGTAGGCTTAAAAACTTTATGGATCCATTCTCTCCAGTTAAAATTAAGGCTATTGCTGCAATGTTGTCAATAAAAAAAGTATTGAACTAAGCTAATTAATTTTTTTTGCACTTTTCTTTGATAAATGGAAAAAGTATCATTCAGTGTGAAAAAATTCTAATAATTTAAAGCTAAAATCCTTTGATAATTAATTTCAAATGTTCAAAATTCAAAAAGCCTATTTGGGGACCGGTTGATCCTATTGTCCGCGATTAAAAAAGGTAATTGAAACCGATTAATATAATCTATCTGGAACAATGGGATCAATCGATTCCAATCGGGCCAGTAGTCATTTTTTGTTTAAATGCCCTTCTACAAAAAAAGATAAGGACCGATCAAGAAATGCACCATTGAAACCAATTAAAAAGAAAGAAGGGGTCAGATTGGGCCAGATTAGAAGAAATTCCAAATCTATGAATTTTGCTACAATAATTTTTTATAACAACGATAAATCAACATTCGCGGTTGTGAATCGCCGCCAAGTAAAAAAAAACAGCGAATATATTTTCTCGAACTACCTATCTATGCACTTAGACCATTTTATGGATATCTTCGTCAATTCTTATCCGATTTGGAAATAATAAAAAGTCGCTTGAAAATAACTTCTGAGCATATTGCATTGTCCATTTTTTGGAAACTGGATGCAGCAGATTCAGAAAACGTGATAAATGTATCATTATTAGCAGGGCAGCTGGTCGACCTGTGACCTACAATATTCAAGCGATTCGTCTAAAAATGTCAGGATAAATTAATTAGATGAAGCTCCACTGCCGTTTTCAGGAACTTTTGAACAATTAATTACTTCTAGAAATAATTCACTTTTTGCCCCAAATTCGCTTTTATAAGTTCAGTCGCCCTGTAGGTACAAAATATTCAACCGATTCGTCTAAACATTTCAGGATAAATTGCCTATGTGAAACTCCAGTGCCATTTTTCAGGAAATTTTAACTCATTATTTATTTCTAGAGATAGTTAACTTTTTATGCCCAAAATTCGACGTTTTACGAGTAATAAACAAGTTTCGCGGCAGTGGATCGCTGCCAAGTAAAAACTGTGAATATATTTTCTTGAAGTAACTATGCACTTAGCCCCTTTTGTGTATATCGCCAATATCTAACTGATTTGCATCAAAGTCTCCTGGAATCTAGAAAAATGTACAATAGAAAAACTGTTTTTAGTTATATTTTTATTTATAATACCCAGGCGCAAAAATTATACATAGTGGAAAAAATGATGTATAATTTGTTTCACTAATTTTTCCGCCTGGTTATCAATATCAATACTAATTATATATGCATTATATTTGATCGAGTATTGAATATTCTTATTTCTTTGAAACGAGTATTTTGTTCATTCAAAATTTTTATTGAAAAAGAAGTAAAGTCAAGTAAAGTTATCAGCAATCAACATAAGTTGTGAAATCAAAATTATCCAAGCAATTTTAAATGATATCTAAATTATAAAATGTAATTAATTGCTAAATTACGGAAATTTTGACAATGCATTGCGAGAGAAAAAAACGACAACTTGACGAGATTTTCTCTTATTTTTTAAATTTTAATTCCTTCTCCTTTTAATACATTCTTAAAATTTCAATAACATTATCAATTTGATCAATTTTATATTCTATGGA
Source organism: Andricus grossulariae (assembly GCA_011634705.1). Lineage (NCBI taxonomy): Eukaryota > Metazoa > Arthropoda > Insecta > Hymenoptera > Cynipidae > Andricus > Andricus grossulariae. The sequence continues at coordinate 9,539 of JAABKJ010005509.1, read as the reverse complement.
TATCATTTAGAATTACTTGGCAAATTTTGATTTCACAAACTATATTGATTGTACTGATAACCTTATACTGGGCCGAATTCTTTGCTCTCTAAATATGAGTTAGTATAAAACTACTAATTGGCAGTAGTTTTCTACTAAATCAAATAGCGCCTATTCGTTTACTGCTAATTAGTAAAAATCCACTAATTCAATATGTAAGAATAACCGACTAAATGAATTAGCAACCCTATCTGCTAAAGGAATTTGCAATGCTACTAACTAAATGAATTGGTAAATGTATTGTTATTTAGTAACTATTTTACACGGTAGTTTAAACACATTTAAAAACTGATTTTACAATAAAGAGAATTTTATTGAAATCAAATAATAAATTATTAAATACATGGAAAAATACAAGAAATGTGAAAATTGTACGAACGACACATAAAATTACATATAACCAGGTTTTCAACATTTTTATATTATTTTAAATTTGTGCCCAAGAAAAGGCACATAAATATTCCTTTGAATCAAGTCAAGTCTGGTGAATCTTTTAGTACGTTTATTGCCAATTTCTGCACACTATAAGCCTCGAAGATGTTTAATTTTTCTGAAAATACATTTAAGTTAACCTAACTTTTTCCAAGGACATTTTCCCAGTTCCCTTTAAACTATTCACTTATTCTTCAATATTAAACTAAAACTTACCCTTTTTAAGAAAACTAAACAGACACCAAAAATAATAATATCAGTGACCAAAATAATTTGACTTGAAATAAATTGAAGTTATAATCCACTTCCTAGTGGGCACAAACGTTAAAGAACGTCATTAAAACGGCTCAAAAACGTCCTTATTTAGTCTAAATAACGTTCCTTAAACATGCAATGTTCCAGAGACGTTTTAAGGGCGTATATGGAACATGAAACGTTTTCAGAACATTATTTGGTCTGACTTAAGACAGTTTTTGAAACGTTCAAATAACGTGTTTTGACTTGTACGTCCAGGGAACGTTTTTAGGACGTTCTATTTACGTTCTTAAATTTCGTGCCCGCTGGGTTATTCACAAACGAAAAATGTCATAGCAGCAGCAGCGTGCATACGCCTGCGCCATGCGAGAAACGCCATTTACGTTTAGCAATATGTTCAAAATAAATTGCGTCGCACATTTTTGTAAGAAAAATTTCAATTTTTAAATTGTTTGAAATTGCGAGATACGTAAAAACTAATAACGTCATTCATTCCAACAAATTAAACATTAATTTTTTTCTTGAAAAATTATCTATTGACCCATTAATTTTACAATGATTTTATGAGAAAACATTTTTCTTACTTTTTACAAATTATTAATATTTTAATGAGAAGAATCTTATTTTATTTTATATTAACCATTTTATAAAATTATATATTTCAATTTTCAAGAACGTTGTTTTACTTTCCTGAAATATTTTTGTTTGTATTATACTTACATGCTTTTACTAAAATCCCTTCACTTATATCTAACTTCTTAAAATTTTATTTAATCACCAGGATACTATACTAGTATAAATTTAAATTTATACTGATCTAACTCCTTAAAGTTGTCTTAAGTCAAAGGAACACTGAATTATACTTCAAAAAGCACTTCTGTGTTTTGTTTTGAAAATAGAAAATGCCTGTACCGTCAAACAGGGTATTTTCGGACATGTGGGGTAAATTCGGACACCCCTAAATTCTGTAAATTAATAGGATGAATTACTCAAAACTGTTCCAAGAGTCTGGAATCAGTTCAAGCCTTAACTGGTTAAAACCTAGATTCTAGATAAAATTCTAGATAGAATCTAGATTCTGGTTAAAATCACCTACCTTAACTAATTTAAACTGTCAATTTAGGAATTTCCGAATTTACCCCACATATCCGAACTTGTCCCCTTTGACGGTACCGTTTGAATTTTGTATATTGTATTGTTCATGCACAATTATTATTAATATAACAATATAAACTTAGAATATAAATCTAGAAAACATTAAACTTTCTTAATTAAAACTCAAAAACTTACCTTACTAATTCATTTAGTAACATAAATCTTACTATTGCGTTTAGTAGGAAGTCATATTTATTTATACCTTTGATACATCTTTACAATTGTATTCACTGTTGCGCTAGAGATAAAAATTAAATTGGTTATCATGCAAACTATTTGTATTCTGTGAGTTCTCCTCTGTGAATTTAAGACGTTTTGTAATATTTAGCAGTCGCTCCTGAAGAAAAAAGAAAATCCCCAAAATTGCCCTTGCGCAACATTTTGTGTTAAATAAAGAAATATAAAATAAAAAATAAATTATAAAGTCACGCTTCATATCTATCTTGAAAAATTTAGTTATCTTCAAAATTAAAAAAAAGGTAAGTTTTCAACAACCTTTTTTGAACAGTAAATTCCAGATCTAGCATCAATTTTCTTATTTGTAACTTATTGGATTACGAGTTCCGACCAAATGGTACCTACCGCAAAGAAGTTTAGGATCAATTTTGATATAATATGTAAATAAATCGGAAAGTTTCTCTAAATAAACAACTAATAAGTAAATAAATTAAAGAAAAGGAGACTAATTTGTGGTATCGTGAATTAATGTACGATAATTAAAAGTAATGAATGTATAAGAGGTTTTTTGAAAAGGTGAAAAGATGTCGCATGATGTCGGTTGACTCTTTTTCTTTTTCTTCGCCAGCTTCTTCTTCGGTAACCTTGAAGATGCGTCTTGTAAACTTTCACTAGGTATAGCGCAGAGGTAACTGAGAATCTCGTGATCACGACCTCGTAATCCCAACCAATATAGGTGCCTTACTGTAGTTACATCCATATAGATTATAGGTACAATAAACTCTGAAGATATTTATGTATCTGATTTGAAAAGTTTATGGTATTGACTAAACGGTATTAAAAATTTGAGCCTCCTTCGAAAGAAAGTATATAAATTATTATAGAATCTGCATAAACAGTAAAAATCAAATTTTAAGAATGAACAACAAAAATTTCTATGATAGGCTATGAAATATAAAATCATAGAAGCACGCTACCCTCAAGAGCTCTAAACTAAAGATGTAAAAACTTCTTTTTATATTTTTCTGCATGGAGTTGAAAATATTTAAAAACTTTATATTTTTGAGGGAGGACAAACTATATGATTTTTATTTAGTCTGTTAAAAATGTGTGTGTTTTTAAAACCAATTTTTGGGTATAAATTGAAGCAAACAAGAAAGATTATAAAAGTGAAGCACAAAAATCAAATTGACGTCTTCACCCTCGAGGGTCCACCTTGAAGTGAAAATTTATTGCATCAAGGTTGCAAAATAATAAGGAAAGATCCGAACTCGTTCAGGCAAGATTTCATTCGAAGGCAACGCATATGTCCCTTAGTGTAACAGTAATAACAAAACTTGTGAAGGTATTTCAATAAGTTCAAAATTAGACAAAACTATTCTCTTCCAAAATTATAGATCCTGGTAAATTAAAACTTTTGGTAGTTGTTTACTTTGATGATTTTTCGGATTTTGAAACTTTTTGAAAAATCTTCTTTCTAGTCCTGAAGTAATATGTCCTTCTATGGTATATATGAATTTCATGATATTTTCAAGTTCAATTCGGAACAATACTTATCAAATTGTCAAAGATAGCAATAATTGGTATTTTTTCGAGGTGGAAAAGGGTGTGATAGAAGTTCCCCTTCCCTTATCAAGCTTGAGAATTGCCATTTTATACTAAAAAAATGGTTACACGCATATATAGTTTATTATTAAAACAAAATTTACTTAACATATTATTACTTTAATGTTAATTATAGCCATTTTTAATTTTCACTATTCTAATATTTCAGCATAATCAACTTTTATATATTAAAAGTATTTCATAACTAATTCTATTCTCGTTCTGTCAAAACCGCGTATACCAATATTTTTGAAGGTGCTGATTACGCATTTATAACCTCTCAAATATTCGCAAATAAAATTTCCAAGGTCAAGTCGAAAAAATAGTAATCGAATTGCCATTTACATTTTAAGTAAAGAAATTGTTATAAACATTTATAATTCATTATTGAAACACAATTTATTTAACATATTATCATTTAAATGTTAATTATAGCAATTTTTAATTTTTACTATTCTAATATTTCAAATTAATCAACCGTTAAATATTGAAATTAACCAGCAATTACTGAAATTCATTAAAATAATTCAAATTTATTGATATTTGACATTAGTGAAATTTTGTATCGATTCACATTTCTTTCAATATAATACATTGCTTCTCATATTTTTTCGTTCTGAAATTTGATGTGAAAGCAAACAAACTAACTTTTTGATTACTTTTATTTTTTTTTTCAGAAAAATACTAATGCTTACGTAAAAAATTTATAAAAGTCAGTATAAAGTTATTATAATTCCATGGAAACCACTAAACGTTGAAAAAAATCAGCAAATAAATACCAATATTTTTATTATTTTTGTATTTTTTGGTAAAAATATCAATTTTTTTGTCATCCCCAACTAACTTTTTTCTGGTCCATCACTGTCAGTTTGGATGCTTTGATTTTTGTTTTAAAATGCCTGCCTAAAATCGAATTCAAATTCTTTTCCAACAATCGGCTTTTTTAGTTCAAGATTTCGTTATCGTTCAATGAAAATAATTCTGCCTTCCTTGGGACGAATTGAAGCCTTGTTGGTTCTACGACATGCCACCAGAATGCTAATGAAATTTTCTTCCTAAAACCTATAACGAAGTAACCAAATTATGTTACGAGAAGTTGAATTGAGCAAGAATTAGAGAATCGAAATGACTCGTGATCCTGATTATCATCAAGGTCTTACATTCTTTATACCTCTTTTATATAGAGTCTGGTTTTTTGAATTAGAACTAGTTTATATGCCTACAATAAACTATTGAATTGGTTATATAATAATTCAGGATGGCCGTTTTAATCGAGGAAACAAATTCCCGGTTTTTTCCAAGTTCACAAATAATGTTTACGTTAAATGGAATTAAAAAGTTTGAACTCTCAAAGCTGAAATTTTGTTTATTTGAAGTAATCAAAAATAAAGTGCAAATTGAAGCACTTGAAGTGGAACTCTTTTGAATTTTAAACTTCAAATATTCAAGCTGAAGCAAATTTTAATTCCGAAAGTTTTAATTCAAATGCTCAATCATTTACACGTATAAAGTAAAAGCTTTTAACACTTTTCGAATGAACAATTTTAAATTAAACAGTTGATTAAAAAATATGAATCCACGCTATCATTTTCAATGCTTTAAATTAAAGAAGGAAGCAATAAAATTGTAAATTTTCAAAATTGAATCATTTTATACAATTGGAACGATTTAATTTTTTTAACCAAATAAATTTTAAATTGCAAGTTTAATTTTTTAAGTTGTTTTAAATAAATAATTGTTTAATTGTTATTCATATATAAAAATGGTTTTCACATATTTTAAAAAATGTTCTTAAAATTAATTTTTAAAAATTAAGAATCATTCAAAATTTCCCCAGGAAACTGAAGAAAATTTTGTTACTCTCTTAAATCCTTTTAAAATCCTTGAAAAACTTCACGATTTTATTCCAAAATCTTCACAAATAAATATCTTTTAAAGTGATTATAATTTTCACTAAACATTTCAGGAAACAATTTGGACAATTTAGGAAAGTAAACAATTTAGGAAATCTTTTCAAATATCCTCTTAAAATTAATGTTTTAAAATAAAAAATCAATTTTAATTTGTCCAGGAATGTAAAAACATTTTTGTTATTATTTTAAAACCTTTCAATGTTTTATTTCAAAATCTTAAAAAAATATACATTTTTTCAAAATTCAAGGCTTTCTATTTTATACAATTTAGTTTCTAATTTTCTTATTATAAATGAACAGTGAAATATTGTTAAATAATAAAAAATAATGCATTTTTTACGACTTACAAATAAAAATCAATATTTGAATATTTGAATATTGATATATGACCAGTATAAAAAAATGAACTATGTAACATCAAATATAATTGCTTTTAATTCACAATTGTTTAATTTCCTTAAAACTGCATTTTCAAATTCTTTCAATTGAAAATGTACGCTTAAAAATGAATAAAATGGAAAATATATAGCGTCAAAGATTTTAGAATTGCGCATTGTAAACTAAATGATTTCATAATTGAAAAAGTTAACAATTGAACTAAACATTTAAAAAAAGTTGCAATCGAACTCATTTTAAATATCACTACATCATGTTCTGAATCTGTGAGGCTCAGAATTTTATGTTTAGCAAATTCTAATCCTTGAATTACATCAATTGTCGTCATGAATATTCAGAAAATAATTATTTTAGTTTAAAAAAAAAAAAATTTTAATTGGGTCAAAATATAAACGAATCAAAACACTTGTGTCGAGATTGCACTTTTTTATTTTCAAGGGTAATTAGAGAAAAAGTAGATCGTGCATTATTGTTCACACGAAGTACACGATAGTTTTTGAGTGAAGAGTAGAAATTGCATAAGACACTAATTGGCAACAATCTTGTTATCCCATTGAGAATTCCAATCTGAGTTTATTGTTAAAACATTCGAAGAAGGTTGCTCTGAATTCTTTAAAGATGCGTCAAGAACAAAAGTGTCTTCAAAATACATATTATAATTATATGTAATTTGATGAATGAGTATCTTGAGTTTAAGAATATTATTTTGTGATTTTAAATAAAATAACTGAAAGAAATAAAACAGAAAGTGCTAAAAAATGAGAGAAATATAATATAAAACAATAAAATTCGTCCCAGATTTGTAAAACGTCCTCGAAAATGGGGTCGTCCCTTGGTGTAATATTATTAGACAAGAGTATCATCGTCATACTTTAATCGGAAATGTACATTTGTGCATCATTTCGCATGCAGGCAAATGGCCTGTAAACTCAGAATAATAATTACAAAACCTCATCTCCATAGATCATTGTTTGCAGATGATAGGCTCCAAATGTAAAGTAACTCAAGATCTGTGCCAGCTAAGAATAGAAAACAGCAATTGACCGAGCCCCAAGATGAATAATAATGATTTAAAAAATAATATATATCCAAATCTAGGGACAAATTGAAACCGTGTCAAGATAGCGGCTCTTCAGATTCGTCGATTGTTCACCTTAGAATGTAAAAATATGGAAAATCACAACTCATTCCAAAGGCAGTATACCAATTTATTTTTGTAGTTGTATTATTATTATATAATAGAACAGAATAAATATACTGAAATAAATTGAATCATTTAAGCCAAGCAAAGAAAAACTTATGGATTTTGGCATCGGCTAATATCTTCTGTTCTGTTCGGTTTTTGAATTTGAAAATTCAGAAAATTTTACCTATGGGCTAAAAACGTATGAGAAACTTTTTGTATGTACAGTGTTTAGTACTGAAAAACAATACAAAATTAGAAAGAAACAAACATTAAGCGACGACAGGAACTATGAGGTGATTCTCGACTCGTCGAGATCTAGAAAGTTAAGCACGGATGAGCGCGGCTAGCGCTCAGATGGGTGACCCTTCGTCATTCTCGCTTAGTCGTGTTTTCACTGCGTCGAGCGGAGATTTGTTGTCGAGGATGAATGTGGACACTCAATGCTATCGAATGTACACATCCGAACTCGTCTATCGGTAAAGGACCGTACATTTTTAGTGTAATTTATTTTCTTTATTGGCTGAAAGATCTTTCTTAGTTTAAAATTGAACTCTTTTTTGGTTCAATTCAACTATTTTCGACGTAAAATAAAAATATTTTCTTGTTTGAAATATCAACTATTACATTTTTTGTTGAGAATTCATTTGTTTTGATTAAAAATTAAAATTTAGTTGAAATCTGAATTACTTTTTTAATCCATAAGAAACATTAATGACTAAATTCACGAAAATAATTTAGTCAGCAAAAAGTACACAATATGGACCCTATCAAAGGGAGGTACGTGCTTAAAATTTTCAGAAAAAAACTTTACGTCATTTATGCACAGACCCTAACCAGCTGTGCTTGGGATTTTTGGTTTTCTGTTGTTTTTCACTTCTCTGACCAAATGTTCAGGCGAATGCGAGCACTTCCAATAAAAATCAGGCTGTAGACAGTAGGGGATTTTAGAAATTGAAAAACCCACATGATTGAGTACGTCAGGCATTGCTTTGGAGGTTTATTATGAGAGTTGGGGTGATTGGGGATTTGGAAAGGGATGTGAAGTAAAGGGTTTAATGTATGAAAATCTCCTGTGGGAGAGGGCTTTTAGATATGTAAAACCCCAAAAACGGTATACATTGTGGAAAAAAACGAAGTTTTTTATGCAAGTTACAACTGTTTGCAAATGGGGCATTATTTCTCAAAATAATGTACCCACTCAAAAAATCCAAGTTTTCCGATTCAAGTCAAACTTGGGCAAAGTGTTATGCTATTGGATAGTAGTCTATAAAGGAAAAATTTTGTCATTCGAATAAATATTTCTCTAGTTTGATTCGAAGAAGCATGCCATTATTTTGATATTATAAAAAGAAAATTGATCATACTTTTCAAAGCATTTAAACACTTTTCCATAACAGTGCAATAATAAAATGTTTTTTCAATTCAAACAATAAAAAAGTTTCAAGATCTATATGTACCTACAACCTTTTCCTTAAATATACAATTAAATTAATTTACAAACAAAACAAAAAAATTCTGCACGTTTAAAAAAAAATCGTAACTTCTAAACGCATTTTTTTAATTTCTAATTTCGTAAAATTGATAAACTGATAAATTCAAAAACTCAATAGAAGACACTAATCGATATTAAAATTTTGGTTTATTTATACAAGATGCCAAACTATAACACTACTTACTACCCCCAGAATCACACAAATTACTATAATAATTTATTTTTAAATTAATAAGAAAAGGAAACAATTTTCATACAAACTCGAAGTATGTTCTCAAAGTAAAGAAAATTAAAATTAATTAACTAGGATTATACTATAAAATATTTGTTAATAATAATTATTAATATTAATATTATATATTATTAATATTATATTAATTAAATACACCCAACTCTCGATTTAGGAACCGTGTCGGGGGTTGCCTTGTTCCTAAATCACGAGTATCGAAACATAAACAGTAAGGGCCGCCTGAACCGTTTCCAGTTGGAATGCATGATATTGTGTCGCAAGCATCTCTCGCCTTACGCGATGAGAAACTGCGTGGGCCAGCAATTCTAGGAATTTCTAAACCGCGAGTTCCGAAACCGAGAGTCGGGTTTTATTGTCTCGAAATCCGCAAAAAAAAAATGATAAAGTTGAAAATGAACAAAATGGCGATTGTTTTATTGAACGAAGTGAATAGGCTTGACTTTAAATATGCGTGCTATGCTCACCGAATTTCGGTGAACCTTATCTCCCCTTTTCATCTTCCTAACGCGCACCGAATTCCGGTAAAACTCGACACGATATGGCCTTTTTGACAATCAAACACTTTTTACATTCTCATCTCAATGAGAAGGTATTGGTTTTATGTGAAAAATGACTTTCGCGGATTCAATGAAATGTCGA
>JAABKJ010005508.1:0-22973 GCA_011634705.1 Andricus grossulariae | reverse complement strand
AATTTTCAATTAAAAAAAAATCTTTTACGAAAAACTTGAGCACAAACCTAGCACAATCCAGCACAAATTTTGTTTTTTCGAAAAAACAAAATGGCTGTGCTGGCCCGAGAAAGATTTTTTTGAATTCTGACTCAAATTTTGATTTTTTCAAACAAAAATTGCAGCACAATTCAGCACAAACCTAGCACAATTCAGCACAACTTTAAAAAAAAATGGCGGTGCCAACTTCTTGAACATATCCTTATATCTTTATGAAATAAGAAAACACGTATTTTACCGTTATAAGAAAAAAATAAATTTCGCAAAGTTAAGAATATTTAAAATGTAAGCGTTGCTTAAAAAAAATACACATTTTTTTCAAAGCTTCATAACTTTGACCTAATTATTTAGGTTATCTTTCCTGAATCTAGTGAGGTTAATTATTTACTTTCGAAGTCCGCCAGAATATTAACAAAATGTAAAAAATTACCAAAATGGCAGCAGTTTTTATGGAAATATTTAAAGTCGATTTTATCAAAAACCCCACCCTTATTCCTGATTTTTTTTTTTTAATTAGTACTTAAATGTTAAAAAAATAATGTAGATTTCATGCGGGCAAAACCAGGTGCTGAGAAAAAACTTTCCTCATTTTAAAAAGTTCTTGAAAAATACCACCTACTTGTTTATGATATCTTACATCGTTCACGAGAAAACTTAAAAAATTCAATTTTTCAAAAAAAAAAATCTCAAGACCACAAAAATGATTTGCCCTGCATGAAACTTAATGAATTTCTTCTTTATATAAGCACGAATTATTAAAAAATATTGGATAATATCAAGAAAATGGGATTTTCTATTAAATTCGACTTAATCTTCTCGGATGAATTTCGAAAACATTGAAAGTTGATTTTATGGAAAACTCCATTTTTGATTTGATCACATTTTTTTTTAATTCGTTCATATGTTAGAAACCAACATATTTAATAAGCAAATGATTCTCTGTGACTTAAAGTTGTACTGCCTGTATGATTTAAAATGGATTCGGTCTGCAATATTATTATTTTCGTTTAAAATATGATATTAAATTTAATATTAAAATTTATTTTATTATTATATAATTTTTTAAATAACATAAAAAAACTATTCTTTAGAGTCTCCCAGACACTTATCATGGGAACTGTTATGGTCGCTAATGCTTCTGCATATGCTCCCAATGTTCAAAAAGGACTGCAAGCAGCTGCAAATATAATTTCGATTTTGAAACGAAAGCCAAAAATTCAAGATCCGTTATGCATTTCTCAAAATGAAGAGGTAAGTTAGTAAAATATGTGATTGCATTTTAATTGAGACGCTTAGAAAAATTGGTTCTGGGACTGAAAAAAGGTTGTGGACGGAAAAGAGCTCACAAAGCTTGCAAAATAAATGAGGAATATTAACAGAATTAATATTATTATTAACAACAATATATACTCTAAAAATAATTGTACCTTCCAATTTACATTCGATATGAAATGTTTTCGTTCTCCAAACTGAAAGAAATTTAATTAAAAGGAGACCTCTCAAAGCAAATTAATTTTTTTTTCTTCTAGGGTACGTGCATAAATTACGTACAGTTATTTTATAAAATTTTGAAACACTTACCCTCCTTTCTCAGGGTCAATAAGTTTCCCCCTTCCCCTATCTTACGTAATTTTCACCAAGAAAATTTTGTTCGTGAATTTGTTTAGGAGTTATCCAAAAATTACGTAAAACGATTTAGGAGAGGGGGGATTTGATAAAATCTTACTATTTCTTATGAATTAACAAAGTAGCTCAACTTTCAACCTAGCAGTTGAACTTTCAACCCAAAATAATAAATTCTCAACAAACAATGTTAATATTTTAACCTTTTTTTAACATTAACATTTTAATTCACTAAATTTTCATTCCAAAATTGAACAAACACTTCTGATGCTTTTCTCTTGGTAATCCTTTAGTGAACGCGTCAGCCATCAACTCAGCTGATTGAAGATAGTACAACGTAATCAACCCAAGTTCAAGTGCTTCCCTCACGAAGTGATTACGTATATCAATATGTTTGTTCTTGAATGGAAGACTGGATTCTTCGCGAGTTTTTGTGCCCCTTGGTTGTCGTCGTAGATTTTGATTTCTTCTTGATTCCCTAATCCGACTTCATTCAGGAATCTGTTTATATATAATGCTTCTTTAGCAGCTTCAGTGAGCTCCATATACTCCATATACATTCGCAAGGACGAACACACATCCAGTGTAAGATCTTCTGTACTGAGGACATGCTACCCAATAAAAATCCGCAAATTCTTCCAATTGATTGGAGTTCTTCTTGTACGTGATACACAGACTCGTAATTCTACGTACATAACGTAGAATTCACTTTGCTGCGACCCAGTGCTGTTTTTGATATATGCTGTTGAACTGGATGAGGAAATTGACCCAAAATGCTATGTCTGGTCGTGGTCGTCCAAGATCTGTTACTTCAAAACGTAATTTTAAATCCTGCCTAAACTTAGAGATACACTCTATGTCACTTGAGATGATCAGAATGCCATCGACGTAAACTGCAAAGAATAGCAATTTTTCTTACCGTTTGCCACACATATCTGTACTTCGGGGCTTTAGCCCAAGGACTTTTAATTCCTTGTCAAGCCGCTTATGCCATTGACGTCCTGCCTGCTTTAGACCATATAAGGCCTTTTTCATTAAACAGACTTTATTTCCATTCTGGAGTTCCGAGAGCATTCTTGTCGCTGATCCTTTTGCTTGAGACTTTCTTTGCTGCAATTTCTCCTTCATTGCGATTTCAGGTAACAACTTTTCAAGAAGCTCAGGCACCTCCATATATCCTTCTTCTTCGAGTTAACCGTTTAGAAAAGCGGTGGTTGTGTCTAATTGATGAACAACCATGTCGTTCTATACAGCAAGAGCCATCAAAAGTCTTATCGAACTGAGTCAAACCACTGGAGCAAAAGTCTCATTGAATTCAAGTCCAGGGCTTTGTGAGTAGCCCTTGGCTATCAATCGATCCTTTCTTCTTTCCAAAATTCCTTCGGCATTGTACTTGTTTCTATGTACAAGTCGGCAACCAATGACATTTCGACCCTCGGGATGATCTGCTAACACTCAAGTTCTGTTCTTCATAAGTGCTTCAAATTCGCCGTGAATTGCACTTTTCCACTCTTTGGCTTCGTTTCCGGTGAGCGCTTTCTTCAAGGAGATTTCTGCGATGTTAGCACATTGTTAATGTTCTTCTTCGAGAGCTGTGCTGCTCATGTTTTAGGTTTTTGCAGGTCTTCCTGGGTTTACAGTTCTGATGATTTTAGGACGTCCAGCTATCCTACTTCTTTCCAGTTCTACATGATTTTCAGCTTCTTCAAATCCTCAGAGATCTTCATTTTCGCTATCAGAAAGGATATCTCGTTGTAAACTAAGGTTTTCTCTTCTGTTGAGTTCTTTTGTCCTTCCTAGATAAATTCTTCGTATTTCTTCATCGGCAAAAACTCGTTGAGAAGAGTCACATCTCTGGTAATTTCTACTCTTCCAGCTTCGGTCAACCAAGCTCTGTATCCTTTAGATTCTTCACAATACCCCAAAAATAAGCATTCACGTGTTCGCTGATCAATCTTGTCTCTTCCGGGTGGCTTATCCAAACAATGTCCTTTGCATCCAAAAGTTTTTAGGTGCGAGATATCTGGTAATTTTCCGTACCATCGTTCGTATAGTATTTGACCATTGAGGCTTCTTGAAGGACATATGTTTCGTAAATAATTAGCAGTTGCTACAGCCTCTGCTCAGGAAAATTTAAGGAGATTCGATTCTAGCAATAAATATCTTGCCATCTCCACTAATGTGCGTTTCTTACGTTCCGCCACTCCATTCTGTTGAGGTGTAAAGACAACAGTTAATCTTCGGGTGATGCCATTCTTGTCTAAATAATCGTTGAATTCTTTGTTTAGATATTCTTTCCTATCATCAGATTGGAAACATTTTTTTCGTTGTCCGATTTGCTTTTCTACTAAACCCCGGTAGCTTTTAAAAGCTTCTAATGCTTCGTCCTTCGATCACATAAGTCTGAGTGCACGATTTCTAATAATTTTGTCCCACAAGGCGAAATCTTGGGAAAAGGACTTAGCGAAAACTTTCCCTTGATGCACGTTTTACAAACACAAACTTCTTCCCCTTTATCAAAATTTGTTTCAAGATCTGTCAAAAGCTTCTTTAGATTTTCAATATTTAGATGACCGAGTTGTTCGTGCCATAACTCTAATTTCGATGAGCTATGTTCTTCGGATAATACCTTTGCGTTTTCTACACTTTCCCGAATAAAGTATAGTCCGTCAACTCTCTCAGAAAATAACTTTTCACACCCATTCTCGTCTCGGATCACAGCTGCATTTTTCTTAAAGGTTACTTCAAAACCTTTATCGGCGATCTTACCCACATATATTAAATCCGTTCTTAAATCTGGAACGAAAAGTGTATTCTCTAGATTTAACACTTTTTCTTTATTACCGTCATTAATCAAAACCTTTACTGATTCGACTGTGGTGGTCGCACTACTTGCCAAGTTCAATTGTACACTGTTACACTGTTGACTACTTACGAATCTTATCACTGCAAATGTGTGATGTACAACCGCTAACGAGACACCATTTTCCTTTAGGGTAGAGATTTTCCATTTTTAGTGCTGATTCTTCGTTGGCAGTAATGAGGAAACCATATTCCTCTGCTTGACTGGCCTTCTCTGACGAATTTACATGCTTCGCCTTGAATTCAGCAATTTTGTAACCCACCTTTCCACATCAGTGACACTTCAACGGAAAGAACTGCTTCTCTTTATTTGAATCTTGCTTCTTACCCATTTTCCTGAACTTCTGAGCGTGGCTTCTGTTGCTACTTCCAGCTATCGTAGAGCTGGAATCCGATGTGACATCACTGTTCTTCGACTTTACAGCATCACTTTCTTCGATGATTTTGATTTTTTGGCCTTCTGGTGTCGGGAGATCGTCGCATGATTCTATCGCACGCCGAAAGTTTTCAAAGCTGGGGGGGGGGGCAGGCTGTATATCAACATAATTGTCAACAAATCTTCATTGACATCCACTTCCATTTCATGGAGCTTGTCCACAGCATCTAAAAATTTTCAGATGTGTTCTCTCACATCTCCACCTTCAGCCATTTTGTGTAAAGTAAGCTTCTTCAGAGGGGTTGCCTTCCTTGCTGGCCTTTTCGACTGATAGATTGTGTGCAATGTCACCCAAATTTCGTTACCAATATTGCACCCTTTGATTTGCTTTAGCACTGACGGATGAATAGCTAAAACCAAATCAGAACGAGCTTTTGTATCCGCAACATCCCAGGACTTCGCTGCCGTTTCTGATGCCGCATTTCCTTCGATTACCCTCAGTTTAGGCTTTTCTCCACTAACATATTCCCAAACATAATTGTTTACTAAAAGGTCCTCACTTCCAACCTCACTTCTTCCCGAAAACACTTTTACATATACTTCGAAATATTTCAATTTCCGATCACTACTTGCGAAGATCTGAGCCCATAACCTGTTGTAACTAGGTGGATCTTATCGGAATTGAGATAATATTAAAATGACAGTAGTAACTGATAAAAGAGCCTGGTTTACTAGATAACTTTATGATAAAGAAGGAAAAATGACAAGTTGACAGTATGAACTATAGCACAGATGTTGTTATGAACTAATCAAGGTTGTAGGTTGCTTTTGTATCGAACCTATGTCCAATATTTTCAACAACAAAAATAACGAATTTTCTACCAAATAGCTGAACTTTTAAACTAAAAAAGATAAATTTTTAACGAAAAATGTAATAGTTCAATTTCTATTGCAAAAACTAATTTTCAAACAAAACAAAAAAATGAATTTTCTACTAAAGTGTCGAATTTCCCAGTCAACAAGACGAGTTTTTCACAAAGTAGTTGCATTTTTAACCAAAACAATCGTTTTTCTGCAACAAAAAAATGGCGGCTTTCGTTGCCTGCGAAGCGGGTACGAAACTACTTTACAAACTCTAGAGTTTCTAAGCTTCTTATTACAAACGCGCTCACCTGCATACCGCCATTTTCGTCCCGCTTCACAGGCTACGAAAGCCGCCATTTTCGATGTTCGTATTGTGAAAATATATTTTTCATACTGCCTTTTTGTATAAAAAATAATTAAATATAAAATATTGTATATTGTGCAATCGTCTCTAGAAAATGTACTTTTTCAGAAATTTCATGGAGATGTAAAATATAAAGACATCGTATTTCAATATCCAACGAGATGTGGAGCGCGAGTTTTGGATGACTTTAATTTGGAAGTACCACCCGGAAAAACCATCGCATTGATCGGTCCGAGTGGTTGTGGAAAAAGTACAATTATACAAATACTGGAAAGATTTTATGACCCCTTATTAGGAACAGTGGCAAGTATTTTTTCATTCAGATTACATAATAAAGATGGTGACAAAACTTTTGTTACTATCTAAATCTTAATTAGCAGAATCTTAATATTTGGTAACATATTTTGAAAATAAAACACAGTAACTAAAAAAAAGATTCGTTCTCTGTAAATTAGTGAAAGTCTACTATTTTAATCAGTAGATAACAGCTTTTCATATCACCTTGATCAAAAATTCTATTTTTATTATGAAGTAAATTATATTGGATTTAAAATTATTTGACTCTAATGCCTTTTTCTAAATTTTTAAAACCATTGTCTAATTTTTTCTCGCTCAGTTACCTTTTTTCATAAGAATCTAGCGGTCCATATTTTCACTATTTCGATTTCAAAATTCTTCAATCTTTAACGCTTTTATGTTGTAATTAGGGTGGCCGAAAAACTTCATTTACAAAATTCCCCGACTTTTTTCTGATTTTTCCCTGACAATTATTATCTGAATACCAATATTCTAAGGTTGTAACATTTTTATTATGAAAGATTTTATAAATGGAATAAAACAATTTTAAAGTTAAATAGATACATTTTTGTTTACTATTCTCAGGGATGCCACATACTAATTTCTTTGAACAAAAGTGAAAAAGTGACCAAGAGTGACTAAAAGTGTCTCAAGTGCATTAAAAATGTGACTTATGTTCTTTTGAGTTTGAAAGAATTCGATGAAATGTATAAGAATTCCGGGTGAATTTTAATGAATTCAAGATAAATTCCTAAGACTTAAATAAATTCAAGTTAAATTCAAAACAAATCAAATAAATTGGAAAAACATCAAATATTCCATTGATGTCTTCAAAATTAAAGTGGATTTAGAGAAATTTAAGGGAAATAAGAATTCGAGAAAATTCATAAAAAATCAACGTGAATTTTTAAAAAATCAAGTAAATTGAAAGCAATTTAAAAATAAATCATTAAATTCAGTAAGTTTAAAATGAGTTTAGAAAAATTCAAGGGAATTAAAAAGAATTTAATGCAATGCCTAAGAATTCAAGGTGAGTTTAAGAGGCTTCAAGATGAATTAAACCAAATATTTAAAAATATCCGTTGAATTTAATAGAATTGAGTGAATTTATAAGAATTGAAGCTAATTCAAAAAAGTTCTAGAAAATTCCAAAGAATGCAAAAGAATTTAATTGAAAAAAATATTTTAAAATAACTAAAAATCATTGAAATCTTTCGAAATCTTATAAAATCCCTTGGAATCTTTTGAAATATCTTAAAACCTTATGAGTCCTGTAAAATCGTACCATATCTTTCAAAATTCTTGAGCATTCTTTACAACCGCACGAACATTTTTTATATTGCTTAAAATCATTTGAATCCTTGGAAATTCCGTGAGTTTTTTTCATTCCCTTGAAAATGCCTTGAAATCTTTTAAAATACTCTGAAATATTTCAAATTCTTTCAAGTCCCTTGAAATTTTCCAAGCTTTTGAAAATTCCTTGGAAGTTTTAAAAATACCCTAAAATCTTTCAAATTTTTGGAAATCCTATCAAATTATTAAAATCGATTAAGAAATTCTTAAAATCTTTTACAATATCCTACAATCTTTAAAATTCTTCAAAATCTTTGAAAATACCTTGAAATATTTGAGAGTCTTGGAAATCCATTAAAATATTATAAAATCCCGTGCAATTACATAAAATCTTATATTTCCTGAAATCCTGAAAATTTTATTAAAATACCTTAAGAGCTTTTAAAACTCTTCAAAATTATTGAAATTCACAGAAATATAATAAAATCCCTTGAAATCTTTTTAAATCTCTTAAAACTTTTTACAAATATTAACGATTCGTTGCAAGTTTTAAAAATACCTCAAAATTTTTTAAATCCTTTGGAATAGCTTCAAATGATTTAAATCACTCGAAAAATCCTTGAAATCTTTTTAAAAATCCTAAAATCTTACAAATTCTTTAAAATCTTTGGAAATACCTTGAAATATTCGCGAGTCTTTGAAATCCTACGAAATTCATCAATTTTTGTGAATAATTTTTTTGAAATCCATTAACATATTATAAAATCCCGTGAAATTACATATAATCTAATGATATTTCCTCAAATCTTGGAAAATTGATTAAAATACCTTAAAGGTTTTAAAATTTCTTTAAATCATTTAAGTCCCTTGAAAACTTTTAAAATCCCTTAAAACATTTTTAGGCTTTTAAAAATTTCATGGATGTTTTAAAAATATCCTAAACTCTTTCATATCCTTTGGAATAGCTTAAGATTATAGAAATATATTAAACATTCCTTGGAATCTTTGAAAATGCCCTCAAATATTTCAAATCGTTTGAAATTTTTTGAAATACTTCATTCAATATTTCAAAGAATTGACTATAGTGACTTTATCTTTAAAAAGTGACTCAAAGGTGATTTGAGAGAAAAAAATTGAGAAAACGTACATAAATTCTCTGATTTTTGAAGTTTTTTTTTTCAAAATCCTGACTTTTCACACTTTCCTTCACTAATAAAATTCCATGGCTTTTCCCTGATTTTCAGGTTTTCCCTTATCTGCGGCCACCCTATTTAGTGCATAAAAATTCTACTGATTAACATTTTCAGACTAAAAATATAAATTAATTATTTTTCCTGTATTCAATTCAATCACAACTGCATTTTATTGATTAAAAATATATTTTTCTAAAACGTTTGTCTTTTGTAGAAATTGGATAATAAGGATATAGAAACAATGTCTTTGGCTTCTTTGAGAATGCATTTGGGATTAGTATCTCAAGAACCAACGCTTTTTGCAAGGACGATTGCTGAAAATATTGCTTATGGTGACAATACAAGAGAAGTGCCAATGTGTGAAATAATCGAAGCAGCAAGACAAGCCAATGTTCATGATTTCATTTCTGGATTACCACATGGATATGAGACTAAATTGGGAGACAGAGGTACTCAAATTTCAGGAGGACAAAAACAGAGGATCGCCATTGCCAGAGTTCTGGTTAGAGATCCAAAAATTCTTTTATTGGATGAAGCTACATCTGCATTGGACTCGGAGAGTGAAAAGGTATCAATTAAATTATACTGAAAAATTATTCAAAGTAGGCACCATAGGCCTACAAAATAGGGTATCCTAGGCTGTAAGGACAACAACTTGAAAAAGTGGACGTAAAAAGAATTCGTAAAAAAATATTAATAAAAGGGCGTACTAAAGGACGTACCAAAGAACGTACAAAGGGACGTGCCAAAGGACGTCCCAAATTGGGATACAAAATGACGTACTTTGGTACGTCCTTTTTTACGTCCTTTGGTACGTCCTTTTTTTACGTCCTTTTGTACGTCCTTGTTACATCCTTTGGTACGTCCTTTTGTACGTCCTTTGGTACGTTTCTGACGTCATTTCCTATTTAAAGGAAAGTGCTTGAAGATTATTTTTTTTAGTTTAAATTTTCATAGATTGGTACACAGGCCAGGAAAACGTGTAGCTGAATATAAAGAAAATACACGCTCTAATACCATTGGTTCTCTAATAAAATATAAGTTTCTTAAGTATGTATATAAGTATAGGGTATGGAGGGGCTGAGGCGACCAGTTAACAGTCAATGATTTTTTTAAAGTAATAAGATGTAGAATTGATCCATTTTTTTCATTTCGAGCCCTACATTATTGTATATCATATTTCTATAAGTATTAATTACATGAATAAAACAATGATTTGATGATTTAATTATTTCTAACAAGCTGTATTTCGTCGGCTTTGCCCCACAACGGAGGGCAAAGCCGACCGCTGCTTTTTATAAAAATCAAAACATTTGGAGATGGGAAAACATGATGGTTCGTGTCTGTGGTATCTTATATACTGGGAAAAATACCTTTAAACATATCCAGCAAGAAGTATAAGTTATTTTTAATAAAAATAGAGATAGCTGTGATATAACCTCTTATTCGTTGACATTCACTAGAGACGGACTACGGGCAAAGGTTTCTACCATACCGACCGAATCGAAAATAATAATATTCAATAGTTTCTTGCAAGCAGCCTAAAAGATAAGTGGTTGTTCTACATTACCGATCACTTATCATAACCTAAGCACTGTTAAACTATTATCTTCGTCGGGCTTGCCCCCCTGATGAGGTATCAATTATTTACGATATTTAATATATTTTGGACTTGAATTGCGTTCAATGATTATAATGAAATAATGTGATATTGTTTCATCTGTCAAAATAACAAATTTTCATACTGTAAGTATTGCCATTAATGTTGAAAACTTTCTATGTCTGCCAGCGAATCTTTCATTCTGTCGTTGTCAAAACTATTTTCTGCATAATTTTTCTCTTACAACTTCAACTTTCAAGCTTTTAGTAAGTAACACTATCTCTTTAATAAAATAGATTTATTGATGCAAAGTAGAATTAAAATCGTTAAATAATAGCGATGTTATAAGCAAAGTCGCCTTTGCCCGACCGGTCGGCGCTGCCCCTCCTTGCCCTATTTATATACATATATGTTATATATTATTAGAGGGCCAATGGGCTTACGCGTATATTTTCTATAAATTTGGCTACACATTTTCCTGATCTATGTACCAATCAATTAAACGTTAAACTAAAGAAAAATCTTTAAACGGAGTAAGGTCGGTTAGGGTAAGGGGTAAAGTCGGTTAGGGTATAGGGTGCGGTCGAGTAGGGTATAGTGTAAAGTCGGCTATGGTACGGTTTAAAAATAGGTAGGGTAGAGGGTAAATCCGGCTAAGGTACAGAGTAAAGTCGGGTAAGGTACAAGGTAAAGTGAGTTAAGGTACGGAGTAAAGTCGGTTAGGGTAAGGGGTAAAGTTGGTTAGGATACGGATTGAAGTCCAGTAGGATACAATGTAAAGTCAGCTATGGTACGGGATAAAGTTGAGTAGGGCAAAGGGTAAAGCCGGCTAAGGTACAGGGTAAAGTCGGGTAAGGTACAAGGTAAAATCGGTTAAGGTATAGAGTAAAGTCGGTCAGGGTACGGGGTGAAGCCGGCTAAGGTACAAAGTAAATTCGGCTAGGGTACGGGGAAATGTCGGGTAAGGTACAGGGTAAAGTCGATTAGGTACGGGGTAAAGTCAGTTAGGGTACAAGGTAAAGTCGAGTAGGGTAAGAGTACAGCCCGCTAAGGTACGGGGTAAAGTCCGATAAGGTACAAAAAAAAGTCGACTGCGGTACGGCGTAAATTCAGTTAGGGTACGACATAACGTCAGCTAAAGTTAAACATAAGGTAACGCATGGTAGGGGCTAAAGTCCACTAGGGTACGGGGTAAAGTCGGCTAGGGTACCCCTACCCCTATTGAAAGATCCTATGTATGAAACTATATAGGAGACTATGTTGGAAACTACATGGAAAACTACTTTGGAAACTATTAGGTCTACAAATTAATTCGGTGCCTTTACTTTGATGTCTTGTAACTCTAGGTCAAACTTGAAATTTTTCCCCACCCTAAGGTAGTTTTAAAGGGCGAACCTTAAGCATTCCAATTGAACAAGAATTCACAATGATGATTTTTTCAATTGAAATGCAAAAAGCATGGGGTGTCTCAAATGCTCCTTGTCGCACGCCATTGTATTTCACTATTGATTTTTGAGGTCAAGTCCGCAGAACCGCCACCTTTTATATTGTGCTTTAAATTTTAAGGTTCGCCCTCTGAAACTATCTTAGGACGGTAAAAAAATTCATGTTTGACCAAGAGTTACAAGCCATCGAAATAAAGGCACCGAATTAATTTGTAGGAAACTTAATAAATAGGATACCATATATAAAACTGTATATACCGGGTGTCACAAAAGTCCCGGGACGGCTGAATATTTCCTCAGATAAGATATTTTCCAGGGAGGTCAAGGTCATTCTTGAAGTAACTTTCAACGAGGAATTCACTAGTGACTTTTATTTTGATCTTAACGATGACCTTCGAAGTCATTTCAAGGTCACCTTTTTTTTATTGGAGACCCCCTTTCTTACATCGGCAATCGATAGAGCGGGAAACTTTACGTTCAAATATATACCCAGGTCATACATGAGTACATTGAAATCTTGAAGGTCACTCTGAGGTTATATAAACTTAAACAAGGTCTGTATACCTCTGGGAATTGAAGCTTTTCAAATTTTTCTCGTAACGAGCAAAGTTACTAACATTAACAAGGCGTATTCAGTAGTGACCTTAAGCATGATCTTGACGATGACCTTCAAGGTCATTTCAAGGTCATCTTTCCATTGGGAAATCTTCCAAGGTTACAATGTATCTATGTATGACCTGGGTACATATTTGAACGTGAAATTCCCCGCTCTATCGATTGCCGATGTAAAAAAGGGGGTTTCCATTAAAAAAAACAGTTGACCTAGAAATGACCTTGAAGGTCCTCGTCGAGATCAAAATAAAGATCACCATTGAATTCCTCGTTGAAAGTTACTTCAAGAATAACCTTGACCTCCCTGAAAAATATCTTACCTGAGGAAATATTCAGCCGTCCCGAGACTTTTGTGACACCGGGCATAGGAATTTGTTCCCGGATTCTATATTTTTTCGCATATTGTTTCCTACATGGTTTTTCATTTATTTTCCCATGTCCAATTTCTTTTTATTCAATTATTATTTTTAAAATTGTCAAATATTAAAATCTTGAATGTTAAAGTTAATTGTTAAGCGATGGGGAAGGGCATATTAAAAATTGTGGGAAACTATATAGTAATCTAAACCTGATCCTATATATTTTCCCATGTAGTTTCCGACATGGTTTCCTATATAGTTTCCCCATATGGTTTCCTATATACTTTCCCATTTTTCCAGTTTAATTATTTTTTTCATAATTGTAAAATATTACAATTTTGAATGTTAAAGTTGAATGTTTAGTGATGTGGAAGGGCATATTATAAATTATAATTTATAACATGACCTTCCCATTTCTTCAACTTCACAACTTCAACATTCAAAATTGCAATACAGTGAAACTCGGACACTGTGCCAGTTTTGGGGCTGGCGTTGGTAGGGGAAAACCTTGAAAGAGTGCCGCTTCCGATGAAGACGCCTTTGTTTTTTTGCGTCTGTGTGACCACCGCACATTCCCCGCAGCTCCTTTCACTCCTACTTGTGGCGCGGCGTCAATTCTAGGAAAGGCTATATCCGGGAGCGTTATATCCGAGTTTGACTGTATTTTACAATTCTGAAAACAATAATTACATAAAATAATTAGGAGTTTTGAAAGTATATAGGAAACCTTATGGGAAACTATATAGAAACCCATATCGGAAACTACATGGAAAAATATCTACGATCGGGCTTAAATTACTATATAGTTTCGTACATAGTTTCCTACAATTTATAATATGCCCTTCCCATCGACCAACAGTTCCCCAATCACCTCAAATATACCAAATTTTATTTTTTTACAATTCTAAAAAAAATCATTGAATACAAAAAATTGTACTTGGGAAACTATATAGGAAACCATATGAGAAACCATATATGAAAAAATATGGGAAACTATATAGGATCCAGACTCAAATTAATATGTAAGGTCGGCTGAGGTACGGGGTAAAGTCGGTTAGGATATGGGCTGAAGTCGGATAGGGTAAGTGTCAATCCGGTAAAGGTGCGGGATAAAGTTGGGTAGGGTACAGGGTAAAGTCGGCTAAGGCAGAGGGTCAAGTCGGCTAGGGTACGGGGTAAAGCCGGCTAAGGTACAAGTTAAAGTCGGCTAGAGTACAAGATGAATTCAGTTAGGGTACAATGTAAAGTCGGCTATGGTACGGGGTAAATTCGGCTAGGGTACGGGGTAAAGCCGGCTAAGGTACAAGTCAAAGTCGGCTAGGGTACGAGATGAATTCGTTTAGGGTACAATGTAAAGTCGGCTATGATACGGGGTAAATTCGGCTAGGGTACGGGGTAAAGCCGGATAAGGTACAGAGTAAAGTCGGCTAGGGTACGACTGAAGTCGGTTAGGGTACAGTGTAAAGTCGGCTATGGAACGGGGTAAAGTTGGGTAAGGTACAGGGTAAAATCGCCTACAGTAGAGGTTCAAGTCGGGTAAGGTACAAGATGAAGTTGTTTAGGGTACGGAGAAAAGTCGGTTAAGGTACGGAGTAAAGTCGGTTAGGGTAAGGGGTAAAGTCGATTAGGGTACGGGGTGAAGTCGAGTAGAATGCAGTGTGAAGTCGGCTATGGTACGGTGTAAAGTTGGGTAGTGTAAAGGGTAAAGCCGGATAAAGTACAGGGTAAAGTCGTGTGAGGTTCAAGTTGAAGTCGGTTAAGGTACGGAGTAAATTCGAGTATGGTATAGTGTAAAGTCGGCTATGGTACGGGGTAAAGTTAGGTAGGATAGAGGGTAAAGCCGGATAAGGTACAGGGCAAAGTCTGGTAAGGTACAACGTAAATTCGGTTAAGGTATGGAGTAAATTCGTTCAGGGTAAGGAGTCAAGTTGGTTAGGGTACGGGGTGACGTCGAGTAGGGTACAGTGTAAAGTCGGCTATTGTACGGGGTGAAGTTCGGTAGGGTAGAGGGTAAAGCAGGCTAAGGTACAGGGTTGAGTCGCGTAGGGTATGGAATAAAGTAGACTAGGGTACGGTGTAATTTCGTCTAGGGTAAGGGGTATATTCGGCTAGAGTACAAGGTAAATTCGGCTTAGGTATAGGGTAAAGTCAGCTATGGTATGGGGTAAAGTCGGCTCAGGTATGGGGTAAAGTAAGCTATGGTATGGGGTAAAGTCGGCTACCGTATGGGGCAAGGGGTCAACTAGGGGACAGGATGAAGTGGTTTAGGTACGGGGTGAAGTCAGCTAAGGTAGGGGTTAAAGTCCGATAAGGTACAAGGAAAAGTCGACTGGGGTATGGGGTAAATTCAGTTAGGGTATGACATAAGGTAGGCTAAAGTTAAACATATGGTGACACATGGTACGAGCTAAAGTCCACTAGGGTGCAGGGTAAAGTCGGCTACGTTACAGGGTGAAGTCGGGTAGGGTACGGTATAAATTAGGCTAGGGTACAGTGTAATTACGGGTAGGATAAGGACTGAGTTGCCTCTGGTATTGAATTAAGTCGGCTAAGGTACGGGGTAAAGTCGGCTGGGATACGTGATAAAGTCAGTTAGGGTGCGAGGTAAAGTCAGTTAGGGTACGCGGTAAAGTCGGGTAGGGACCCAAACTACAAGAGTTTTTGCCCGAAGCCTACTTTATTTTGAATTTCTAATTTAAATTTCACATTCAGCTTAATTAAAAAAAAACTTTTGAATTCTAGGTTGTGCAAGCAGCTCTGGATAAAACTAGGGAAGGTAGAACTTGTATTCTAATAGCACATCGGCTTTCAACCGTGGAAAATGCTGACAAAATATGTGTGATAAGTGATGGTCAAGTTGCTGAAAGTGGTACCCATAAAGAGTTGTTCGAAAAAAAAGGATTGTACTACGAATTGTTGTGTTTGCAAAATGGAAGAAAGTAACAACTTCGAGTCCAATAGAAGAAATAAAATTATAAAGAAATAAAATTCTTTTAAATCTCAGACAAATATTGTAACAACCTGCATTGATAAATTCCTTTTTGAACATTCTTAAACACTATAAAACTTTAAAACTAAGTTTTTCATTCATAAAATCAGGGTTGCTACAAAATCTCAATTTCCAAATTCCCTGATATTTCTCTACCCAATTTTTCTTTTTTCCTGATCGTTATAAGAAAACCCTTACAACTAGGAGGCCAACAATGTTAATGCAAAAAAATATTTATTTCTAAATTTATCTTTAACACTTTTAGTGATATCAGCAGACTTCACGGCTTATTGACTAAATTGTTTAGTTTTGAACCTGCAAAGATGAATTTTCAACCAAGTGGTCTAATTTTTCAAGCAGAAAAGATTAAACTTTAATCAAGAACTTGTCTACTAAAAAAGATGAATTTTCAATCCAAAAGGACGAAGACTCCATCCAGCAGACCAATTTTCAACAAAGCAGTTGAATTTGTGACAAAAAAAGGGAACTCTTTAACAAAATAGTTAAACTTTCAACAAAATAAGTAAATTTTCAATAAAATACTTGAATTTTTAACCAAGTAGTGGAATTTTCAACCTACAAAGATGAATTTTTAACGAAGTGGTCGAATTTTTTAAGCAAACCAAAAATTAAACTACAACCAAAAACAGTTGCATTTTCAACCTAATAGTGTAATTTGCAAGTTAAAATCAAAATTTGTAGAAGATAGTTGAATTTCCAATCCAAAAGGACGAATTTTCAAACCAAAAAGATTAAATTTCAACTAAAATTAGTTGCATTTTTAACTAAATAGTTGAATCTTCAATAAAAAAAAAAATTTAACAATTTAGTTCAACTTTCAATCAAGTAGTTGAATTTTCAATGAAGAAGATTAGTTTTCTACAAAAAAAAGACTAATTTTCAACAAAATACATGCATTGTTAACCAAATAGTTGAACTTTAAACTATAAACTACCAATTTTTAACCAAAAATGGAATAGTTAAATTTTCAGTTTGAAAAAAATGTCTCAATGAAAAAAAAAAATAATTTTTTAACAAAATAGTTCAATCTTTAACAAAGAAAATAATTTTTTTAACAAAGTAGTACAACTTTCAATCAAGTAGTTGAATTTTCAACCAAAAAAATGCATTATCAGCGAAAAATGTAATAGTTGAATTTTTAACTAAAGACGATACATTTTCAGAAAAAATGCAACGATTGAATTATTAGTGTTAAGAGAATTAATTTTGAACAACAAAAAAAACGAATTTTCAACAAAATAGTTGAATCTTCAACCAACAAAATTCATTTTTAACATAGTAGTTCAACTTTCAACCAAGCAGTTGAATTTTCAACCAAAAAATATGAATTTTTAACCAAATAGTTGAATTTTCAACAATATAATTAAATGTTTAACTAAATAGTGGACTTTTCAATTAAAAAATATGAACTTTCAACAAAGTGCTCGAATTTTTAAGTAAAAATATAAACAGTTTATTTTCTGCTTTTATTCTTTCTTTCCTTTTCTTGACTGAAAACTTAACTATTCCATTTTTGGTTGAGCATTGATCGTTTTTAGTTGATAATTAAACTATAAAAATGTCATAAATTATATTATCATTAAATATTATTAATAAATAAATCATTATATAAATAAACAAATCGTTTAAATAAATTTTCTATTATATGTTCTTATTACAATTTATTAAATTAACTTTTACCTTTCAACTAAAATAACTTCTTAACAATTATTGAATATGTACAATAATTTTAGTCTATTGCATATTAGGAATTGATACTCTTAACAATATTAGCACAAATTGTATGATAATTTTATAAATTTCAGAATTTTTAATTAACTGAATTACTTCTTTTGCCAAATTTTATGATTCATACTCATTTACGAAAATGTTAAGGAATATTACTTAAATTATGAAACCCTATAAAGTAATAAATAGATTTCCTTCAGTTTGCTAACAAATTTCTTATGCTTTTCTAGGCATTTTCATCATTCTGATTTTTCTTCTCAGGAGTCGAGTGCGATGCTAACCACTGTACAAGATCTTCTCTTCTCGCTTTTTTCGCAACAGATACAAATTTATTGTACCATTCACTATTCTTCTTCAAGAAACACCCTAAACGTAAAAATATATTTTCTGTTACTAATATAATACGAGGGGTTAATTACTCCTGCAATTAAAATTAGCAGATTTTTTTCTTATTCACAAAATATGTCTCGCTGCCTGTTAAATTATCCGAAACCATACTTTTAATATTTTTTTAACATTTAAAAAACATCAAAAATACGTTTTCAAAGAATTTCCATATGATTTATTCGTCAAAGTAGAAATAAATTTGACTATTTGAATTTGATTCGAATTTTCTATAAAATTCCATTCATATTTTCTGGGCATATTTGTCACATAAATGTATTAAATTATTTTATTTTCATATCAAAATTTTATTTTTAAAGTTCTACAGTAAGAAAAATATAACATTTATGTGCATGAAGAAACTAAGAAAAATTAAAAATGCACAATGTAACATTTTATTTAATCAAGATAGACGCATTCAGTATTTCAATTTATATTTGATACAGTTTGACACGAGCACAATTGAGTAACTTTATTGTTAATTAACATTCAAAATAGTATTTTCACAATAAATGAAAAATAACCATTTTTCTACATTTTCATTTCATTATTTACATTTAAAGAATAGTTTTGAAAATCAAAGCTTACCACAAACGGTTAATTTTTTATAGTTCTATTAAAAATATGAGCTTTCTCTTTATTACTTGATCATTGAAATTGGAACTACTTTGCTAAAAATTCATTTGATTGCTTGATAACACTGGTCAACATTTGATACAAGATTTATCAACGGACTTCATTAGGGTATACTAGGGTTTTTGGGGTCGCTGATTTTGAATCCGAGGTCAGTTAACCTCTAGCACGACTTTTTCAAGGTCATTTCACCGCCAAAGTGAGAAAAACTCGCTAAATAAATCTGAAAAAATATGTATATAGGGTTTTGGGATCGTTGAGTCAGAATCTGGAGTTCGCTTAACCCTGTGAGTTTACCCAGAGGTCATTTCAATGTCACTTCAAGTTCATACTGAGACGAAAGTGTTAGAAAATTGTCAGAAAAATCGTATATGGGTTTGGGGGTCGCCGAGTCCGAATCTGGGGTCCGCTTAACCCTGTGAGGTGGCCCAGAGGTGATTTCAAGGTGACGTAAAGGTCATACTGAGACGAAAGTGTTTGAGAAATGTGAGAAAAATCCCATATAGGTTTTAGGTGTCGCCGAATCCGAACCTGAGGTTCACTTACCACTATAAGGTTACCCAGAGGTGATTTCAAGGTCACGTCGAAGTCATACTGAGACGAAAGTGTTAGAAAAATGTGAGAAAAATCCTATATAAGTTTTGGGAGTCGCCGGGTCCGAATCTGGGTTTCGCTTAACCCTGTGAGGTGGCCCATTGGTGATTTCAAGGTCACGTCAAGGTCATACTGGGATGAAACGGTCAGAAAAATTTGATAAAAATCCTATATGGGGTTTTGGGGGTCGCCGAGTCCGCATTTGGGGTTTGCTTCAGTCTGTTAAGTCACCCACAGGTCATTTCAAGGTCATTTCATGGTCATGCTGAAACGAAATATTTAGGAAAATCTCAAAAAAATTATTATGATTTTGGATTCATGACAACCTCCAGAGGTGCTCAGTGAAACCTTGGGGCAAAAGACATCACAAAGTAATCTTTCAGCATGTTACCGCTCAGCTACATTTCTCTATGTGGATAGTGAGATGGTAAATGGCCCACCTGTCGTTCACGTTGTAAGTACGAAGAGAACAGTAAGGCGTGCATGTCAAAGTTGTATAGTTTCTGTACCTCACCAATGTTTCGGGCATCTATGCTTTCTATCTTAAATGTTTTCCTTATCACCAATAGTGTTCTGCATGAAAACGTTTACGTTTAGTATCAAATCATCTTCTAGTTGCTTTTCTTTTATGTGTTTCACTTGTGTCTCTCTTTAGATTCCAGCAATAGTCTGCTAGCGATCCCCAAAACCTATACAGGATTTTTCTCACGTTTTTCTAACACTTTCATCTCAGTATGACCTTGACGTGACCTCGAAATGACCTCTGGGTGATCTCTTAGGGTTAAGCGAAACCCAGATTCTGACTCAACGACCCCAAAAACCTACATAGGATTTTTTTCACCTTTTTCTAACACTTTCGTCTCAGTATGACCTTGAAGTGACCTTGAAATCACCTCTGGGTGACCTCATAGTGTTAAGTGAACCCCAGATTTGGATTCGGTGAACCCAAAACCTATATAGGATTTTTCCCACGTTTTCCTAACACTTTCATCTCAGTATGACCTTAACGTGACCTTGAAATCACCTCTGAGTGACCCCACACGATTAAGCGAAACCTGAATTCGGAATCGGCGACCGCCAAACCCTATATAGGATTTTTCTCACATTTTTCTAACACTTTCGTGTCAGTATGACCTTCACGTGACCTTGAGATCACCTCTGGGTGAACTCACAGGGCTAAGCGAACCCCAGATTCTGACTCAATGACCGCAAAAATCTATATACATATTGTTTTAGATTTATTTAGCCAGTTTTTCTCACTTTTACCTTGAAATGACCTTGAACCAGACGTGGTAGAGTTTAACCGACCTCGGATTCAAAATCAGCGACCCCAAAAACCCTAGTATACCCCAATGAAGTCCGGTGATAAATCTTGTATCAAATGTTGACTAGTGCAATTGATCATTTTCGTTGAAAACCCCTTTTTTTGTTCAAAATTTAACTATTTTGTTTAAAATGTGTTGTTGTAAATTAATTTTTTAACTGGAAATTTAACTATTCTACGTTCGGTTTAACATTCATCTTCTTCAATTTGAAAATTCAGCCATTTGGTTAAAAATCTCTGTATTTTGTTGAAACTTTATCTTTTGTGGTAGAATATGAATCTTCTTGGTGACTTATTAATATTTTTGGTTAAAAATTCATTTTGTTTGTGAAAAATTCAACTATTAGGTAGAAAATTCTTTCAAAAATTCAAAATTGGGTAGAAAATTCATGTATTTTCTTAAAATCCAATCTTTTTTTGTTGAAAATTACATAATCTTTTTGGTAGAAAATTAATGTATTTGATTGAAAACTAATTTTTTTAACTGAAATTTTAACTATTTAATTTTTTGTCGAAAATTTATCTTTTTTGATAGACATTTAATCTTCTTGATTGAAAATTCATTTATTTTGTTGAAAATTTGTCTTTTTTGGTAGAAAATTCATCCTTTGGCTTGAAAATTCAACTATTGGGTTAAGAATTCATCTTCTTGGTTGAAGATTCATTATTTTAGTTAAAACTTAATTTATTTGCTTGAAAATTCAACTATTTTGTTAAGAATTCCCTTTTTTGTGTTGAAAATTAATTGTTTCAACTATTTCATTTTTGATTGAACATCAATCCTCTTCAGTCGAAAATTAAACTAATTGCCTGAAAACGTCTGTTTTTGTTGAAACTTTGTCTCTTGTGGTATAATATTAATCTTCTTGGTGACTAATTCACCTTTTTAGTTGAAAATTCACTTCTTTGGTTAAAAATTTAACTATTAGGTTGAAAATTCCTTGAAAAATTCAAAATTTGGTTGAATATTCATGTATTTTGTTAAAAATTAATCTTTTTGGTTGAAAATTCATTCCTCTGAATGGAAATGAGGTTTTTTAGTTTTTTCCCGCTTATAAATATAAGATTCCTCTTACGACAGAAATATACATACTACACATACAATTTTTAAGAATTTCAATTTTAAGTAAGAAAAAAGTAGCGCTGGTAGCTCAAAGGGATAATAAAAAATGATAAATTATAAGGAAATGCACTTCCCGCAACAAAAATAAAATTAAGGACAATTCCCAGATTTCCCGGATTTTTTTCAATTCTTGGACAATTCCCGGATTTCCTTAAATTCCAGCACAGTAAACACCTTGATTAAATCTCCAAGGATTTCAAGGAATTAACAAAATTTCTAAGAATTTAAACGCTTTTTTCTAGAGAACTTGAATAAATAAGTTTAATTCAATTTATACAGGGTGTCTAGAGTTTCTTAAAAAAAAATTCAAGGACTTTTCCCGGTTTTCCAGGCCAAAAAAGTTGATTTTTCCAGGTACCTTTTTTTTACAGTGAAAAAATACTTTTCACGAAAAATAGTAAAATTTGTAGGTCCAACCCAATAATTTTTTTCTGATGATATGATCTAAGTGAGTTCAATTCCGCGTGTAATGAACCTTTTTATTAGGATTGATTGAAATTGACTGGTTATCGAATTTTCAATTAATTTACGTTTAGTATTCAATGAAATAATTACATTTTTAACGTAGGAAATGAATTTTCAACCAAAATCATTAATTTTCTACCAAAAAAGACGAATTCTCAACGAAACACTTGCATTTTTAAATGAAAAAGATAAATTTTCAACCAACTAGGTAAACTTTTAAATAAACCAAATTTTTTACCCAAAAATGGTATAGTTAAATCTTCAGTTTAAAAAATTAATTTTACAACAAAAAAAAACGAATTTTTATCAAAGTAGTTAAATTTTTGACCAAAGTGATTAATTTTAATCTAAAATAATGAATCTTCAAACTGGAATAGTTGAATTTTCAACCGCGGAAGAGATTAATGCATTTTTAACTAAAATTGTGGAATATTCAACTGTATTGCTTAAATTATCAGTTTAAAAAAATTAATTTGTAACCAAACAAAAAAAAAACGAATTTTCAACAAATTACATACATTTTTGGTTGCAAAATTTAATTTAAAAAAATCAAATCTTCAAAAAAAATGAATTTTTAAGAAAGGAGTTTAAGTTGAAATCAAGTAATTGCATTTTGAACCAAAATCTTTAATTTTCTATCAAAAAAGACGATTTTTCAAACGAAATACTTAATTTTTTTAATAAAAAAGATAAATTTTCAACCAACTAGGTAAATTTTTAACCAAAAATGGAATAGTTAAATATCCAGTTTAAAAAATTAATTTTACAACAGGACAGAACGAATT
>JAABKJ010005507.1:0-22975 GCA_011634705.1 Andricus grossulariae | reverse complement strand
ATTTAAATAAATAACACGAGAATTCTAGATCAATCTAAAATATCTATACCTTACACCTATAAACCTATCTACCCTATACCTATATACCCGTCCACACACTACTACTTTTCAACCGAGCAATTCACGCCTACCCCGAAAGGGAAATGGCTTCATGATATAATAATAATAATATTGCTGGAAGTTTGTAATTTCTCAGTTTTCAATGCTTCAAAGTTAAAATGAATTATTTTGAACGTCCCCAATTTGTAACTGTTGAATTTTGATTGATTCAATTGGAAAATATCCTAATTTAATGACATCAAAAATGCTCTATTAGAATGAGTTTCATTAAGAATTATTCAGTTTTCAGATAGATCTCATCGAAAACATCTGCGGTAACACAAAATTTCGCCAAGTAAAAAGTTTAGCTAAGTTAAGGTAAACAACGAATTTGTGCATAAAATATTTCTAGAAATAATGTTTGAATTAAACTTTCCTGAAAAACGGTACTTAATTTTCATATATTCAATTAATTCTGAAATTTGTAGATAAATCGGTTGAATATTGTACGCTGCCAGTCGACTAAACTGATAAAAAAATCGAATTTTGGGCCTAAAAAGTGAAATATTTCTAGAAATAATTAGTGAATTAAAATTTCCTGAAAATGTCCCTGGAGCTACATGTATCTAATTTATCCCTAAAGTTTTAGATGAATTCTTTGAAATTTCTAGGCTACAGGTCGACCGAACTGCAAAAAATGGTACATCTATCACTTCTTCTGAATCAGCTGTATCCAGTTTCTATGACATTGACAATACGTATACACAGAAGCTATTTTTTAGCAATTTTTTATTAGTTACAAAAGATTGTATGCAAATCGATGAAGAATTGGATGAGATATCTACAAAAGGGGCTAAGTGCATAGATAGTTACAGAAAATATTTCGCCGTGGTGTTTGTCAATTCTGATAAATGAAACATAATCTAAATCATAAAAAATGCTCTACAATTTGAGGGTTACTTATCCTCAAAAGCAGATTTCAATTACCCTAAAAAATCTACAAGACAGAGGTTAATTGCGCATAAAGTTTAAAATTAAGGCCTTTGATTTACCAACTCCTCACTATATTTCTCCTGGCTTTTTTCCTATCGCGTTGACACTGACGCAGTTCTTACAATTTGGAATACGCATATTGAACAGGGACCCTGCATGTGCGGCAGTTTACACGTTATTAAGGCTTCAAAGTGAGAAAGAAATTTTCCACTTGACTATAATGACATGCCATTGTTCATAGAAACCGCAAATAAAGGCCACAGCGTTTAAATAGAGAAAAAAAATTAAAGAGTTGTTCTTCACTTTGAAAAACTCTTTTATTTGACTGTAGACGGGTGACAAAAACTGAATGCTTTTTTCCTGGTTTAATTTGAAATTCTCTTATAATTTTAAAACCCTTCTTTAATCTAAGATCCTCTTTTCTGCACAGGCGCTGAATGGAAGTTGTTATCTGAAGATG
This sequence comes from Andricus grossulariae, assembly GCA_011634705.1. Classification (NCBI taxonomy): domain Eukaryota; kingdom Metazoa; phylum Arthropoda; class Insecta; order Hymenoptera; family Cynipidae; genus Andricus; species Andricus grossulariae. The sequence goes on along the minus strand of JAABKJ010005507.1, from coordinate 21,483 downwards.
ACAAGCGACCTTTTATCGATGAGGCCAAGAGGTTACGAGCTATGCACATGAAGGAGCATCCGGATTACAAATATCGACCCAGAAGAAAGCCAAAAACTCTTAGGAAAGAAGGATACCCTTACAGTATTCCCTATCCCAGCGTGCCAATGGATGCACTCAGAGCCGGTGAGTCTTTTCAAAATGATATTAATATCGCTTATGTACTTCTCATACAATATAAAACTTGTTTTTATTCAGTAATTTTCATACAAAAGAGGTACTTGAAGTGTGTGTTTTTTCTCTCTCAAAATGAAGCACGGAACGAAACATATTGCAGAAGTAAAGAAAGAAGTGTACAACAAATGGCCCTCTGAACACAAAAAAGGGGTCTAGCATAGTCATACTTTTTAAAGGCACATTATAAACTCGTTTAGAGAGAGATTTGGAATATATTCAAACCGAGATTTCGTTTGAATCTGTAAGAAGGAAATAAAGTCAAGCACTCTCCAAAATTCATAATGCTAATTATTGTTCTTATGGAACTATTCTCTTATTTAAAGTAGTGGGATCATCAAGTATCGCAATTCAATTTCTTTTTTCGCCATTTTATTATTTTCTTTTGAGATCTACGATTTGAAATTTTACGAAGCTATAAAAGACCCCTTGGAAAAGAAATAAGAAACGAGGATCATAAGCCTGACCAACAAGTAAAACCTGAACTATCTCAAACGAACAACGGCCAAGGGAAACATTCGTTTGCAGATCCGAATGCTTTGATATTCATATTGGACGGCATTTCGCACACCAGATTCCTTCTCAGTGGTAGTTGAATTCTCCACGGACAGTTGAAAGTTTTATAGTAACAGCCACACCATTCTTTTTGCTTTCTCAAACGACATGTGTTCTGTAGAGCGATCAAATAAAATTTTATTCCAAATCATTCGCTCTCTATTATTTAGGACTTCCTTTCTTGTTTCTTCGTTTCTTGGTTCTTCGTTTCTTGTTATCATGCATTTCCATTCAAAATTTAATTACAATTCCAAGGTATTTATATCTCTTAATGAGGGTCGTAATAAATTCCAGCTTTTATCTCTTCAGATTGTGTCCCTTGATATTGTGTACTAAAATAATCCAATCTCCGGAGTTGCAGTTGACATTCGTGTGACATTGAAATGTAAATATGTTTACCTAATTTTACAACAGTAACTGGAGACAGAGATTCGAATTTATTCACGCGATTATTCACCAGTATTTGGTAATCTGTAATTTATCGAGAAATTCCTGTGCACTCTCTACGTCCATGGTTGCGAGTAGTACACAGTTGCTCGAAATGCACGTGGGCGGTTGCATAAATCGTGAGATTAATGATTGTAATGTGATTCAAACGCGTGTGGGAAATTGATTATTCTTCCCGGACGATGACGATACACCTACGAGAGCGACAATATGTTTACTTTGTCATTTTTCATGTTCACCATAGATACACTGCTAAATCGTCAATTACATTATAAAATGCACTTCAATATATCGATCTAAATTTTATTTATATAAATATTCATGTAAATTTACCTCAAAGCCTCGTCTCTGAACTATAATATTTTTAAGATGTTTTTCCTTATCTCTTGAAAGTTGCAGACTTAAATGTTTTTTATTTCAATTAACATCTTGCGGTGGTTGGAGTTCTATATAAAATTCAAGAAGTTTATTCAAATTGTTGCTCCTATAAGAAATAAATCTGACAAGTCTAATGCGAGCTAAGCCATTTTTTGGACCAAGAGAATTTTTTTGATGATATCTTTTATCGTTGACGACAAAAGTTTAGGAATTCGATTTTTTTTTTTAAATCTCGTACTGACAAAAGTAGACGCCCGCATATAACTTGCTGGATGTCTTGATGACGCAAGTACAAATAAGAAGAATAAAAAGAAAAAATTAAAAAAATTGATATTAGAAAAGCAGTGTCTACTCGTTCCCAAAAAATCTCGCTATTCGTAACGAAATTTCAGTACAAACAGCCCCTTTTCCTGATCACACTATTCGTACCTAAGAAATTCTGCTATTCGTGCCGTAAATATTATTATTATTGAAAACGTGAATTTATATTTCAGTACTTTAAAAAGCTGTATCATCTTGCATAAATTCATTAAATGAAAAAAGTTTGAAAAAAAGAAACACCTTCCAATGTCAAATATTTTATGGTCTGCATCATGTACTAGGTCCAGTAGTAAATCTCTAATGAATTTAATTTTTAACAATGCGGTTATTCACTGTTCCTAAGAGAGTTACATGACTGCTTGTATTTCACAAGATTAAGTGAACTTTACGGCATAAAAGCTAGATGCTCTCTTACGAATATCCTATTAAGACAATTCGATAAATAAGGAGCTCGTGACAAGTTTATGCTCGCGTGCATGCGACCGATGAATCTCCCGATGCGGCCCTGCGAAGAGAATTTCCTAGACGATTTATCTCGACCCTCTGCAACATCAGAGCAGTTTGATCATAAAATAACGCAATTTACATACACGAATCTGAATTATATTTGAATCCAATAAATCCTAGATTTTACCGTTTTATCGATTATAAACAACTTCACGAGAGTATATGGATCAACAAATTAATGTAGAACCAACGGATTGTAAACTGTAAACTCAGAGATACTTTATTAAATCATAGCTTTATGCTTTAATTCCAATTTAATTGGCACATCACTAAATAAATCTCTACAAAGAAAAAATGCCTATCTGTACACAAGGAATGAACTATTTTGCCCTAGTTAGAATGGCATACTTACAATTAATGAAAACAAACAGGAAAATACGCCGCGTCAACTAGCATATGCAGCTATTTTGATACGGCAAAATAGTTTTAATAATATTAGGAATATACTGGAATATACGGTTGATTAACAGGAAAAGCATTCTTGATCCAGCATGACTGTAGTTATTCCGAATCTCGAAAATTACCATCAGAGTTTTTGAAAATATTTCTTTTCCGATCTGTTTTTCCCTGTTTTCAAGCAGCTTCCCACTTTTCACTTTTTTTCACCTGAACGCAAACTGAATTAATAGAACCCAAAAAGAAAATCCGAATCATTTGGGTTGAAAGCTAATTCTTTTTAATTGAAAAGTCTACTATTATATTTTTTGTTTCGGAATTAATCTTTTTTCTTATAAATTAATTTGTTTGGTTTAATATCTATCGTTTGTGCAACTATTTTATTACAAAGTCATCTTTTTTGTTAAAAATTCAATTACTTCGTTGAAAGTTGAACTACTTTGTGCTCAACATTATTTTTTGGCAAAAGTTTAATCTCTTTGATTGAAAATTTAATTATTGTGTTGAAAATTTATCTTTTTGGGTTGAAAATGAACTATTTTGGTAGAAATTCTACCGTGTTCAGTTAAAGACGCAACTGTTTGGTTGAAAATTAATATTTTTAAGTTCAGGATTATACTATTTTGTTGAAAATCCGAATCTTTTGGTTAAATCGAACTGTTTTCTGTTTAAATACATATCTATATTGGTTGAAATATGAACTTTTTCATTTTTCTTGATAACTTATTTTTATGGTTGAAAATTCAACTATTTATTATAGTTAAAAATTTATCTTTTTCTATTTGAAATTTCATGCATTTTTTTGAAGATTCATCTTTTTTAGTGGAAAATTTATCTTTTTGGTTGAAAATTTAACTATACGGTTAAAAATTTATATTTTTTGGTTGAAAGTTAAATTAATTGGTTACAAATTCATGTAGTTTGTTCAAAGTTTGTGTTATCGTAGAAAATTAATTTTCTTGGTTAAAAATTCATCTTTGTAGGTTAAAATTGATCTTTGTGTGTTAAAAATTCCACTATTTGTTTAAAAATTCAACTGTTTTACAGAGAATTTAATTATTTTATTCGATTGGAAATCCATCTATTTTGTGAAAGTCATCTTTTTTGGTTGAGAATTCTACTGATTTGTTGAGAATTTTTCCTTTTGCATTGCAAATTTTTCTTTTATAGCAGACAAGTAATCTTTTTTGGTTAAAAATTAACTTTTGTGTTGAAAATTCAAATATCTTCTGAAAAATTCCAACTATATTAAAAATAATTTGTTCTTCTATTTTAGCAAAAAATCATTCAATTTCCATTAATTAATTAATTAATCATCTGTTTGCCCACGATTTTGCTAGCAATGAATCCTTTTCATTTCAGCTAGATTTATTTTAACCCGATCTAAATGCAGGATCTTAATAATAAAATGTTGTCAATGTAAGGTAAAGTTGATCTACGTTTGTGTCACCTCTATTCGTTTATTAATTACTTTATCAAGCAACATGACTGCGGGAGGCCGGAAAAGGAGTTCGTTTTGGTTTATCGGTTTTGACAGAGGTCTATTGAAAACGTTAATAGCTGCCAAGCCCCTGAAAGTGAGATTCAAGTTTACGTAAGCCGGAATGAAGTGAAAACAATGCAAACAATGGACATGGAACGTCAAACAAATCTATGTAAACCGAGGGGACTGACAACGTGCGGAACTAGACCCGATTCATTGAACATCTGTTCACGTAATCCAGCACGTCGGACAATTCTGTAATAGATAAGGTGCGTCTGCAATTCGACAGATGCACCCTTCTTGTTTTGACTTTCCTAACTTGCGCCATCTACCACTTAAAACGAGCCATTGTACTTTCAGATTGGCTGGTGTCAAGCATGAAAACCCCTGAGAATCTTTTCAAAACATGAGGCACACTATTTCGCTGCTATTTCGAAAAAATTACACTAGACATATAGAGCATCCAACCTACTAAGTGTACCTAACTTCCCCCTTCCACTGGAGATCGACATACACTAATCCCTTTAACTTAACCCCAAGTACCCCAAATCTCAATAAAACTCTATGTAATGCCTGACGTACTCAATCATGACGTGTATCTAAATCCCATGTCGCTTGCAGGCGGATTTTTATTAGAAGCGCCCGCATTCGCCTGAACATTTGGCCAGAGATGTGGAAAACTGCAGAAAACCAAAACTCCTGAATACCGCCGTTATCTCTAACCCATCCGAGCGCTAAGCGCACCCGTCCATGCTTAACATTCGAGATCTTGACGAATCGAGAATCACCGCCCAGTTGCTGCCGTCGATCACTATTTACACTATTGTGAGTCCGAGAACTAAAATATATAAAATAAAATATAGACATTCTCTATCGACCCTGAATTTTCCAACAATAACCTAAACGGGTCCACGGATCTCAGGTGTACCAGCTACCTAATTAACAAATCTATTGAATGTAGTTATCTGATGCTATAATGAGCTTAAGTCGAATCGAGCATGCAAAAAGGCTGAAATCGAAAGGTTTTCGATAATTTGACTCGTCTAACTAATACTGATCATTTGCAACTTGGTTTCTGAATAGTCAATATTTTATTTTTGCAAGTCGACGCGCACACAATAAGCTAACGAGGGGTCCATCGGCCTTTTCTTGACGCGTGTTCATCGACACATACCTCGAACACTAAAAGAGGTGCGACCTTGCGTGTCAAATGTGAATGTGTACAACTACACGATTTCTGAACTTGCGATCCTTGACGACCATAAATCTCGGAGATCTCAACGCCAATCATCTCATCTTCTCTTCCGACCCTTTTTTTCGCGCGCACAATCAAACAAATCGCCAGCGACGAACACTTAAGGAAATTTCTGCCAGTGTGAAATCAGCCGAATTCTTATCCTGACAAAAATGCTTTATCTGATCATATAAAAAAAATCTAAGCTAAATGGAATTTCTCGTGACGCAACCTGAGAACGAATATATCATGGATGAATAGCTTAGTAACTATTTTTCAATCTGTGACCGTTATTGAGTCATCCTCTTGAGATATTTTTCATTTTGTGAGTTGTGTTTCTTTTGAACTAGATATAAATTATTTGGAAAATCGAATTGGCGTATGTTTCATATTTATTATTTAATAACAAAAACTTTTTAATAATAACTAGCATTATTCATGCTGCAGGACACGGGATACCGTTGTGTCTCTTCAAACAAAAAATGTTTAAATTTGAAAATAATTAAGTTTGAAATGTTCGATTCACACTATTTTCAAGTTTTAAATAATTTCATATATATTCGCGTACAATTTTTATTGTTTTATTTTCAATTTTTGAAATTTTGATTGCGCCAAACATAAAACTGCTTAATTTGAAAACCCTTATAATAGACGTATAATACTAAAGGCTATACATTTGATACTGTACCATTCTCAGCACAATCATTCAAAGTACTCAGGAAAATATTGATCTTGAATTAAAGAAATCGTTTGACTCAAAAGAAATTTCTTTACATCAAAGAAACTTTTCTTTGCCTGAGAGCCAATAAATATTTTTCTTTTATTTAAAACAAATTTGTTTTGAATGAAATAATCTTTTTTCAGAGTGTGTCATTAAATATTTTAAACGCTCTTAATTTAAAATTGGTCCATTTTTAAGTGCTTATCTCTCAATTTATATGGCTTCCTTTTTGAAAATATAACGTTTCTTATTTGCATATTGTCTAACTTCAAAGGCTTGGAAATTGGATTTATTTAAATATGAAGGTTATATTGAAAATTGTTTAATGTAGAATGCTTTAAATTAAAAACCTGCCACTGTTCAGGTTTTCTTTTTCATATTCTACATCCTTGAACAATTTAAATTTAGAACTCTGCAATTCTGGACGTTCAAATACGGACTGTGTACACTTTTTCAGTTTCAAATTTTACAATTAAAATATGGCAAAGTGAAATTGTCCAGCAATTTTCAATATTTAAATTTAAAATTATCCCATTTGGAATGTTTCATTTAATAAATTTTTTCATTATTAAGGCTTCCGATTTTAAATACAATTTTATTTGCATTTTGCGAGGCAATTTGGAAAGATTCACATATGTAAATTCAATAGCAAGCACTTTAATTATTGAGATAATTATACTTCAATTTAAAATTGTTTATTTCAAAAGGTTTGAATTAAAAATTACACAATACTGTATTAGAATACTCGAGAGAATACTGTATTTCCTAAAATAAAATTATTAACGCGACAAAATTACGGAAGGAGTGAATTTATAATTCTTGATTGTTTTAAGGAGCAAAAGAACATATTTGGGCATATTTGAGCCACTTTAATGAGCCAATTATATATAATATCATATCTACAATATCCAATTACTATCTACATTCACATAATTATTGTTTCAAATTTGATCAGCTGCACCAATTAAAAATTATTCAAACTTTAACATGACATCGATTACTCTCACACTTTATCCATAGAAAACCAATCTCAAAACAAACAGATTTTAAACGAATAAAAAACAAAAGCATCTCTGTGAACGAAAAATGATGATGATTATTAATAATTTCGTTAATGTTTGTGTTTCAGGAATGGCTGGTAGCATGGGTCAAGCAGGAATGAGTTCTTATTATGGGCCAGCATATGGTTCTCTTTCAGCAGCAAGTATGGCAGCGGCTGCTGCAGCAGCAGCTCAGCAATCCGCTGCAGCCATGTCCGCAGGACTCGGAGCACCTTCTCAGGTGAGTTTTCATCTAAAAAAACATCAGCTTCTAATTTAAAAATGTTAGTTTCCCTCCTTTCCCTATAATTATTGAATCGGTGTCGTGAAAAGTGAGTATATTTCCAGTATTTTTCCACTAAATCACGTAAATTCATATTATGAAATACGGTGACCCTCAACCAACTTTAATTAAAAAAAAGACGTTGCTAGACAATTTTGTGCGAAATATTAATCTTGCATAGTATGCGTGTTTTTGCGCAACAAATAAAATAATCATGGGAGCGCTTTTTCAAAAATTGAAATTTTGATTTTAAAAAAGGTTAATAGAGTATTTCTCAAGGGTTGTTAAGCTCAAGTTAATGTTAATAATATTACTGGACTTTTTTTTGTAACTTTTCTCCTTGGATGACGTTCGGATATTTTTGATATGCAATTACAAAAATCGTGGGAGCGCTTTTTTCAAAAATAAATTTCCATTTTTATTTTTTCAGTATTTGGATTTTACGTATGACAGGCTTCTTTTCGTTTAGAAACTTTTATCGCGGGGAAAGTTTTGAAACATTTTTAAAATCATTTTCAACAAATAAAATTGAAAATTTGGAAAAAACTTGTATTATTATTTTTTTTTTAATATAAAAAATACTTGTATGGCATCATAAAGCAGTATCTAATAAATATCATGTAACTTCAAGGATCTTTTGGTTAAAGTTGGTAAAAGTTAAAGTTATAGGTAGAAGACTTGCATCAAATCCTATGATTTGATTTTCATAAAAAAAAAAACATATAAAAATGGACAGGAATTACGGATCTAATATTTAGTAAAGTTGGATATGTTTTATCTAAAAAAAAGCATTGCACTGGCCTATTTTGCTATGATAAATATCCATAGCAATTCTATCAAAAGGTTTGATAGAAATTGATTGCCTTTTTAATGGGACACCGTGGGACACTTCTGATAAACATGATTAATTGATTATTCATTTTGATAGACTTTCTATAAAAAGAGTTTGATAGAAATATAAAGGAAATTCCTAACATTTCGGATACAGTATACGGATTGAAAAGTATTAATTTTTCAACTCAAATTATTTCAAACTTTTTAAGCAGGGCTCACAAAATTAAATATCTTCATAGTACAAAGACCCGTTTGTTTTATAAAATGCAGTTAAAGACTACTTTTTCACACAAAAGGGACTTCATCTTCGTTCATCTTTGCATTTTTTATATTTTTTATATTTCTTAACGATTTCCACTTTCTCTCTTCGTGCGTGTCTTGAAAGCTTCGCTTCCACAAATCGAGTCTCAATGTCTGTGACGAGCAGAAAGAGACACGAATGAGGGGATGCTTATTAAGAAAATAAAAGGCAGAAGTAGGTAGACATTTATTTCGTATTCTTGTCTGAAGCGAGGCGTCTGTTGTTGGCATTGTTCACATATGTGGCGTGACACATATTAAAGGCGCAAGAAAAATTCCATGCATCTGGCATCATCGGTTTCCGAAACAAAACTTAATTAACGGACAGCTCGACCTCGCAGTTGATACACAATAGAATCGCCCCGGCCTGCTGCATTTTCGTCCACAAAGCACGTATATACAACTACGTGTTGTCGATCCCAGAGAATGCATTTTGCTTTTCATCCCGAGAGTTGCACGTTTTGCATATTATGTTTACTCGCCAAACGGGATCTCTCCGTGAAGAATCTCTTTTTGTATTGTGTGTCACTCATTGTTTCATTTTTGACAACAGTGACGTCACTTCCTTTCCTTAAAAAAAAAAAGAACAAAAAAAAACTAGGAATAAGAAATGTTGCATGTAACGGGCCGTCCATAAGGTACGTTATCAATTTGAGGGAGGGGGGGGGGCGTCAGTGGAAGTAAAGTTACGAACTTAAAATACACTTAGTACGTTTCATGATAATATGATAAAATCCATTTGGGTTAAAAATGCAACTGTTTGATTGTAAGTTAATTTGTTCAGGTTAATCGGTTAAAGATTCAACTATTTTGTTGAAAATTCGTCTTTTTTGGTTGAATTAAACTATTTTTTCTTTCAAATTACTTTTTCTTCGTTGAAATGTCAACTATTACATGTTTCGTTGAGTATTCATCTTTTTTGATTAAAAAATCAACAACTTGTTTTAAAGTTCAACTACTTTTTAAAAAATTCCTCTTTTTTCATTGAAGATTCATCATCAATCATCAACAATTTTGTTGAAAATTTGAAATATTTCGTTACAAATGAATGTATTTTGTTGAAAATTCGCCTTTTCTGGAAGAAAATTAATCTTCTTGGTGGAAAAATAATTTTTTTTTCGGTTCGAAAATTAATCATTTTTGTTAAATATTGATCTTTTTGGTTAAGGATTCCAATAGTTTGTTTGAAAATCTTTTTTTTTTAATTAATTTTTTAATCTGAAAATTTCAAAATTCTATTTTCGGTTGAAAAAATGTCTTTTTTCGTTGAAAATTCAACTATTTGGTTTAAAATTCATATTTTTTGTATTGGAAATTCATCTATGTGGTTGTATGTTGTTAAAAAATCGTTTGTTTTCGTTTAATTCAGCTGGTTGAAAATTGGACCATTTTGTTGAAAATTCATTTTTTATGATAGAACAGTCATCTTTCTTGGTTGAAAATGAACTCTTTTGTTGAAACTACAGCTGTCACCTAGGCAGAGGGGGGGGGGTATTGAGTCGCCACTGCGAGTTTACCCAGACGGACGTTATCCGTACCCTAGCCTAGCATTATACCTGAAACGTTTCTTACACTCAGTTTTTTCTGCAAAATCAGCAGAGTCAAAATAAACTCAGGAAGCTTCAGCATTTTTTTATAAATACACACTAAACTCGAGTAACTCAAAAAACAGAGTCACTCAAGTTTTTTAAGGCCGTTGGGAATTTTAATTTGAAAGCTTCCTAGAAAAGTAGAGATGTAGAGACTCCTGTGATCGAAAGTAAAATCGCATATGAAATTCGCACCTGCGGTCCGGGTATTAATACCTTGGGAGGACGGCCCGGATTTTAGAGCGAGGACGGAGGAATAATCAATTGGATGTAGGAACGAGCGATGACCGAAGGAGGCTAAGACTGGTGTAAATCACCGGGACAAAGCCGCTTAACGATCCGACAAAGGGTCCGCGGCCTCGTCGCGAGTTATAGAATTAGGAATACGCATCGTGTCGTTTTGTTGTTTCTCGTTTGAAATTTATAGGCATTGGCACTCTTTTTTTCTCCATCCCGCGAAGGGGGATCTAAGATACCTGAAGGTTATATAGCTTCTGCAATCGATGCATATATCTTGACATTGAAATTTCAACTTACACATCCATCTGAGATATCTGATGCCTTATTCATTATCGCATTATCGCTTTCGGATCACATCACGGCATCTCTTTTTGGCGTTTTTCTGCTGAGCGTCGGACCGCGACCGGATTCGTTACTCTCACCAGATTAAAACTCCTCGAGGAGATCCTCGGAAGCCGCTTAGATTCCACCTTCGCTCATAATTAACTGCGTGACCGACAGAGTTCGGTAGCCGACGGGATCGCAGCATGGGGCAAGTTAATTATCGCGATAAAAGGTCCACAGGTGTTGCCCGGAAGTTCTTCTATCCGCGTCATGAGATTACAATTGGAACCGCGCGCGGCTCGTTTCTATCGGGGAAGCTCGATACCGGACCGTTAGACTATAGAGAGAGACTCCATAGCTCCATACTCTCTGCAGAGGTATCGCTTTTATTTTCCGACACCACGCCAGACTAGATAGAACCATAACAGATACCATCTAGCCTATTGAATGACCTAGCACTGAACAATTCCATCAGTGTGCCATTTCGAACGATCTCTCTATTGTTGTTTCAGGTTGTGAGCTCCATGGACGCAATGAAGTACTCAATGGAGGCGGACAAGTACCGAGCAGCCTACATGCCACCCAGTACACTTGCGATGAGCATGTACTCGGACCCTAAATACTTGGACTCAAGCCCCAAGAGTTATCTGGACCGAAGCTACCTTGATTCTGCAAAGGCCTATTTCGAACAGTCCAAACTTTACATGGATCAAAAACCAAATATCTCAGACTACAATCGACCTAGTTACGAACCGAACAAGCTTTATGAAGAATCGAGTCCAGGAGGTGGTGGATCCATGAGCAGATCCCCAGCAGCTGACTCGCCAGACATTAGCAAACAACAAAATGATGGTAGGACAGATCAAGGATCCTCCAGTGCCAGTTCCACATCGAATTCTTCAGCTGCCAGTCCTGGAGCTAACAGTTTGCCAACCTACTACCCTGGACCGGTTCAAACTGGGGGATTACTTGCGCCTCAAATGGGCCAGTACACTGGTTACCAAACTTCACCAACTCCAGGAAGTGAATTCCGTCGACCTCTCACGGTAATCTTCTGACCCGACAGAGCGTAGCTTTGATCTCTTTTTGCGGAACATCAGATGTACCGATTCTGAATACATCTAGCATCTAGCCAATGTCGGGCTTCCGCTGTTGTGATCTTGAATTTGTTAGCTGCTCTTGAAAGAACATCCTCTTTTCAAGCTGATGTAAGTTAAGGCAAAAGGTAATAGCGCTTTAAATTGTCTTACTGATTGTGATTATAAACTTGATTGGATATAGACGTATTTTGGAGATTCAAGCTGGGGTTGAGTTTTAATTGTTGGACTAAAATTATAATCTATTGTAGTAAATCCTGAATTAAATCTAGTTACGAAAGTTTTTTGAACTTGATGCAAAATTAGAGAAGTTTTTGAGATTTGCAGAACCTTTGGTTGAAGAATCCAATCACAAGGTTGTAATATCAGTGCTCTAATTTGTGTACGCGTAAACAATTTGAAAAGCGCATAATCTTGATTGCAAACCTACATTGGCGATGAAAATGTTGTTGACTCCATGAGACTAATACGACTACTCCACAGTAATTTGTCTTGAAAGATATTGGCATTTTCACTTGTGCAGTCACCGTTTGCTTTCTGGACCACAGCGACTCTTATATCCTAAGGAAATTAAAAAAAAATCCTTTGAATTTTTTGAAAAAAAAAAGAGTTGCTTCTGGTTTCGACGTAAATAACTTGGTCGTTCCATTTATATAAGTCCGTGATCTTTGTTGAAGTATTATAAAAAGTGTACATAGTCCTTATGTAAATAATGTAGTCGTCGATCTCGTGTTCCTTACGAGGATCTGCAAAAATGTGCACCCGCTAAAGACACGAGTTTCTGCTACGAAGACCACAGAGAAAGATTCTCATTTTTTTAAATAATATTATATTATTTCCAGATTGAAGTCAATCAAAGGCTGACTTTTTCTACTGTTCTCTTGTTGTTTGAAAATTTTATGCGAGGGATGAGTTACAATATATTGAAACTAGGAAGTTGTTATAAGCATTACAAGTGATAAAAAGTATTATCAGAGCAGAACAAAGTTTTTCTTTTATTTATTCCGACGAATGGAGAAAGGAATCCTTTTCCGTGGTTCGCGTTGTGGCGTCGTTGTAAATAGATCATAATAATTATCCTAGTTTCTTTGTTATGTCCTTTCGTGGAGAGGACGAAGATTTCGTGCTCGGCCTGGCGCTTTTCATCTTCTCATCGCGGCTCGTAGTTGTGCCACGCCAAAGAGTGCAATAGTTTACATTCCCGTCTAAAACACTCAGAAAACTCTTGTTTAATCAAACCAAGTTTTTGGGATATTGAATAATTTGGAACATTTAATCAAAAGATTTGGTTGGGTCAGCTAAATTTTTATTAAATTAAACAAATATTCTTAAATATCGAAGAAAAAAAGTTTGGTTGAATAAAACAAATGTTTTTTCTGAGTGAGGAAATAAGGGTACACGGTATGTAGTGTTTATCAGCGCATTGTACAACTTCTGCTGTGGACTCCCAATGTACCGCACTTCGTCGATTTAGAGGCAAGTCTTAGTGGGAAGAAATTACGATAAATGTATTTATTTTAATTTTTCGTTTTTCATTTATTTTTAATTTTGTGTTCTTCGACAATCAGTTGCTTTTAATTATTTAGTTTTTTTCCTTTATAACGTTTTATTTGAAAGATCTCAATTTTTTACTTCACGAGAGTCGCGATTCGACTTCGGTTTTTTGTTACTAAGAATTTTACCGATTCTTCTCAGATTTTACTAGAGGTCGACAGAAAAAGGTCCCAGTTTCCTACGTAAGGATCTCGGGCCTCGCCCACATCCCCTGCGTCATGTAATCTTTGTATTTCTATTGTTATGATAAATATTATAACTACCGGTTATTCGAGTATCATATTCCGAGCAAAACAGAATAATCTATAAATATTGTACTGTACGTGGAGATAACATAATAAAGAATAAGAATTATCCTTCGACCCGTTGACTTTATTTCTTATCCTGATTTTTCTAAGTTATTGTTGTAATCACTGGCTCATTAGAAATTTATAAAGCTTGAAATAGTTGTATTGGTGATGCAGGATCGCTTTTTATCACTTTTTTAAGATAAAGGCACTGTAGTTACTTTCTAAAATAAAAACATTTAGTCACTTTTCTTTCAATACATTAAAACAGAGAACCTTCTCTTTTGAACATATTGAAATTTGTTTGAAATATTTTAGGGTACTTTGAAAGTTTTCTGGGATTTTGAACAGATTTCAATAATTTGAAGAGATTTCAAAGAATTTTAGAGATTTTAGAGTATTCTTCAAAATTCCAGGGAATTTTGCGGAGATCTACAAATTATCAAGGTATTTCAAAAGATTTCGAGTATCCAAGTAATTTTTTCATATTTTTGAATTGTTTTTAATTAACTCTAATTTTTTCTTAATTAATTATGAATTTTTATCATTTTCCTTAATCTCCTCTAAATTCACTGCAGTTTTACTGAAATCGAAGGAAATTTTGATATTTTTCCAATTCATTTAAATACTTATGAATTGAACTTTATTGTTTTAAAGTCTTATCAGTCAAATTCTGTTATCAAAATAACATCAGTCACATTATCAATGGACATGAGTCACTTTTTTCAAGTAAAGTAGGATATGGTAGTCCAGAAAATAATAAATGAAAAATGTTAAATTGTTTTATTCCATTTATAAAAGATTCTATATTAAAACTGTAACAATATTATAATTTTGTTCTTTAAATATTAATGGCCAGGGAAAATAAAAAACTAGTCAGGCAAAAGTCAAGGAATTTTGAAAATGCATTTTTGCGACCACTCTGTTAAGGCCTCATTAAATCCGCATACTTAAATTTTCTAGAAATTAGAAAAGAATCTTCAAAAAAATAAACCCAAAGAAATTCAAGTTGTGTAACAGAATAATTGCTGAAAAATCTTTAAGGATTAAAATGTTTCCAAAATTCAATAAAAAAAACATGAACACAAAAAAGTTAATTTATATAATGAAATCCCAAAAAAAGACTTAAAGTAGGAGAAGTATGTTTCCAAAAGTGATCAACTCATTAGAAAGTTAATAACAATGGAAAGATAGGAAGTAATAGGAAATAGATAACTAAATCGATCTCATTCTCTTTTCCTTACTTATTTCCGTCTTTTTTATACTACGGGGAAGCAACATGTTTTGAGAGTCCAATTAGAATTTAGACCTCATCAGGGAATTTTAATAGAAAACCACTAGAAAATATTTTTACCCTATGCTCAATACTAATTGGAACTGTAGATATGAAATTGAAGAAAGTATTTGCATTTTATGGTATATGTGTTGATCTTTAATATTTTTTGTAAAATTTCATACATGTTTTCAATTGTTTAAATTAATGAACAATACCCAGAAATTCCGAGAAAATACTTTTTCGTGTACAAGTTTTAAAATAAAACTATGAAATGTTTCTCATGACGAAAATAAATTAATGAAAAGTTTAAATTTTAATTTATGATGAAAAACACATAGAAATCATTACTTTACTTTGTATTTTAAGCTCACTGAATGAAAATTGAAAATCAATATTCTGCTGTAAATTTACAGTCACGTCCCGAGAACTGTACCATTGCGAGTCGCTTTATATAACTGACATTTATTTTAAACAGACCCAACAAACGTCTCTTCAAAACGAAAGATTTTTAGGGTAGTGAGGCCATTTCGATAGCGCTAAGGATAACTCAAGTAGAGCTTCGTGCTTGTAATAGTCATATGTTTTAGAGTCTCATCGAAGCCTGCATTTGAATTTTTTTTTTTTCAATTTTTGAAATTTGTTTAAAATGCAATGTTCGAAATCCATTGGAAAATATACAAAATAAATTAAAATTATTAATGCTGTCATAAGTCATATGCATTTTGAAAACATTGCATGCGATTTAGAACAAATTTATGTATGATAAAAGAATTGTTCAAAATGTGTACGACTTATGAAAGCATTTTATAATTTTACTTTACTTTGCATTGCGTCCAATGGATTTCGAGCTTTGCTCACCTCACTTTTGCCAAAGTTGCCTCAAATTTTCGGTGAATCAGCGCCATTGAAAGATAGATTAGGTCCCTATAATGGCAAAAACAGCGCCCTCGACTCTGTAGCACTTTTTCATTTGTTGTCTCCGAGATGGAACCTTGTCATTTCGACACGTCGATTTGATATTTAAATCTACTTTCTTATGAAAACATTACTTATACAATTTGGAAAGAATAACAAGATGAAATATTTAATACATAATCGTTTTTTTTTCTGTGTGTACCACTTATTGCGAAACCATCAAAAGAATGAAACGCAAACGAGGTCTTTAGATTTGGACATGAAGAAAGCCAAGTGTACGATTAACGATTGGACAAAGCTCAGAAACAAAAGCGACACACTCAAGAGGATAATGACGGTGAAAATTGTGTTTGTCGAGTTGAAAGACGTACGTACGTACGTAAGTTGGTAATTATATAATCATCATCCTTAAGCGGTCGCTTTATTATCGTTAGGTGTTGGCGTATGCCTTTTTTTCCTCTCATCCATTCGCGTTCACGAGAGTGTACCTACTTATTTATTTCGTGCCTCGCAGAAACTACCAAGTCACCCTTCGTAACGTCATCCTCAGCCTTCCTCTCCAAGCATCTCCAAGAGAATTCTACGAAACGCCGACAGTCTGACGAGGTGTGTGACATCGTTTCGTAACAAATTAACGACAATAACGAATCAAGTATTTGCTGAACTTTATGTCATGATTTGAAAAAAGTTGATTACTTAATTATCTTAAGTGTCAGCGAATCGTAGAATAGAAATAGTTAAATTCAACATTTTTCAAGAGCTGGAAGTGTTGTTAATAAAACTTAATCGTTAGGCAATTTAGTTCTGGAAATTTAGCTTTATATCTTTATAAAATATCAAGGATCTTTACGAAAGACGTTTTGAAATATCTTATTCATTCAATCATAATTAATGAATCAAATTGAAAGTTTCAAAGATGGGGTACCAAGGGTACCGTAAATCTGAACCTTGGTACAATGCTTCGAAATTATTGTCTACTATTGAGAAATGTTTGAAGTAAATAAAACCAAAGTCGAAACAAATTAACTATATTCTAATGCATTCAAACTACTTACTTTAAACTCTAGCACTTGAAATTAAAACTTCTTGAAAGAAATTCGAGAAAATGAAAACCAAAAATGAAGGTCAGGATTCGACTATATATTTGCCATCAAATAATGTAAGGAAATATGTTTATCTACATCGATTTTAATGTAGATAAGTAAGTTTTGTCTATTTTAATTCTTTATGAACCTGTAGGAACAGGAATTATGTTAAGAAAAGTTATGAAAGATAGAGAAAAACAAATATTTGCCTATGTGAAATAGCATACGCACTCGCACGAGAGGTAAGGGATACGTAACGTATCCCTGACCCCTTTATGGATTGCCACGTCCTGAATTACTATGATAAAAAAAGCGATTTGGAAAAAAAATCCTTTTAACTCGATGTGGATGTCATTTTTTTTAGAATGCCCCATAAAATAAACCCATTTTTGGAAAAATGTCCCTTATCACTTATGGATTGCCACCTTTCAAATACTTCTAGCGTCTGAATGTACCAGCTCATAAAAGCATTACCCATTTTTATGGATTAATCTGATAATTAATGAGATCTTGATACGTTATCTAAAAGATTGTAGAATGACAATGGTTTCAAATAGATGAGCACCTTCTGGTGACAAAAAGTGGTGACCTTCCCAAATAGTCTGATACAGCCGATAATCGAGATGATGAGATTTGGGACGTTAGCTTCGATTCGGAACATTCACGATTCATTGCACTTCCACAAAAGTGAATATCGGTGTCAATGCAGATACAGTGGTTGGTCGTCCCAAGTCCAAGCAGCCCCCATTTATGAAAAGCATCGGGGTGTACGATGTTTACCGATGCGGACGTAAGGTGTAACTTTGTAGAAGTGCGAACGGTGGATACCTCAAAATCCAAATGGCTCACAATTGCAGCTGCTTCCTTTTACAAAGAACACCTTGGAAGCTTAAAGGTTTTTGTCCCACCGCACCGAGGGTCGGATTTCGACACTGACACATTTTTCCAGAATAGCATCTATTTTGACGAATGGAATTCGACGCTTTGTTTTCACTGCAAAGACGGAAGGAGCTACTCCCATACGTACGATCTTTGCACCTTGAATTCATCCCAGCATCGAATAAGGCGAGCCTACCAAATTTCAACAATGTAGGCTCCTTTGTTTGGCCCGCATTCAGTTTAATGGCGTCGAAGAATCTCAGAGGACAATGGCTTTTTTTGGGGCCAATTGCCGTACTTTGAGATTGTAGTCTCTAGGTATCTGCACATTGTCATTTGAAGGAAAATGATTGACCTGCTGTTGAATGACGATTGGTAAAAAGGTACTTTTTTCTCAAGATCAGTTAAAGAGTTGAAAAGATTCTTATTTGGAAAGGTGATACTGCCATCAAGTGATCCTGGTCCAAACAAGCTGATAAATAAATAAATTTGAAGGGGTACGTTAATTTTATTTCTACACTGTTAACAATGTTTGGAATTCTCCAATACTTTTACAATACAAGCGTAAGGTAAAATTGCAAACACAGTATTCGAATGACGAAATTGCAATATATGTATTGTAAGTGTTGTAAGAAATCACCGTCGAGCATCCGATACATGTATTGTAGCGTTTATGAGTCGAAAATTGTGCACAAGGAATTCACGGAATTCGCAGAATTCACGAAATTCGCAGAATTCATGGAATTAATGGGATTCAAGGAGTTCGAAGGAGTCATGGCATCCAAGGAATTTAGTGAATTCCTTAAAATTCTTGAATTCCGTGAATTCCGCGAATTCCATGAATTCCGTGCAATCCTTGAATTCCGTGCAATCCTTGAATTCCTTGAATTCCATGAATTCCTTGAATTCCATGAATTCCTTGAATTCCTTGAATTCCATGAATTCCTTGAATTCCATGGATTCCTTTAATTCCATGGATTCCTTGAATTCCATGGATTCCTTGAATTCCATGAATTCCTTGAATTCCTTGAATTCCGTGTATTCCTTGAATTCTGTAATTACGGAATTTACAGAGTTAATGGAATTCCCGGAATTAATGGAATTCACAAAGTTTATTTAATTCGAGCGAATCATGCAATTCATGGAATATACAGAATTCATAGAATTCAAGGAAATAATGGTATTCAAGGAATTCCGTGAATTCCGTGCAATCATTGAATTCCATGAATTCCTTGAATTCCATGAATTCCTTGAATTCCATGAATTCCTTGGATTCCATTAATTCCTTGAATTCCATGAATTGCATCAATTCCGCGAATTCCGCGAACTCCATGAATTCCGTGAATTTCGTGAATCCCGTAATTCCGCGAATTCCATGAATTCCGTGAATCCCGTAATTCTGTGAGTTCCTTGTATTCCGTGAATTCTGCGAATTCCTGGAATTTCGAGAATTCCAATAATTCCGTGAATTTCGTGAATTCCTTGAATTCCGTGAATTATAATTCTGTCCTATTTTTGAAGAAAGGCTATGTAGATAGAGCCTAAATTTGGAGTGGAATGGAGATATTGAAATTACTGATCTACATCTTCCAATTTATAATTGTTTTTGCAAAACAAACTATCGTTCCTAGGTACTTAGGACTGATGAAAAAGCATAGAAGACTGCTTTTCGGTCGAAGAAACACACTACACTGGAAATTCCATTTAAGTAACTCCCATTTAAATCATTCTAGAATTTGAGTTCTCGGCATTTTGGTGATGTGGGGACTGCGGGGCCGAAAGAGAGAGAGAGAGAGAGATAGAGAGAGGGGGGAGAAAGAGAGAGGGGGGAGAGAAATAGCATGAGGACAGTAGTCTCAGCGCGTTAGTTGCATCAGCTGTTAACATGCGTCCAAATCCAACAGAAATGGTTAATCTGACCCTGAATGTTTACTTTGGAGTGAGCGAATGTTGTGTTCGATTTAAGTGAAGGCCGTTTCGGACCATGCCCCAAACCGTACTTAAATGGGATTCCCGGTATATTTACATTTTACAGTGCAATTATTAATTAACGAAATTGATCAATATTTTTTATAATTTTATAACTTACTTATGATCTAACATTGCATATTAATGTTATTAATCAATCATTAGAATTTGCTCGAAGAATTTGAATAAAAATTCGTTGAAAATTCAAAACTGTAGATAGTTTTTTTTCTTCCGGAAAGTTGAACCGAGCTGGGTCAGAATCAGGACGAAGAACGTCTCTATGTGCATACGTTTTCCTCCAATCGGCGCCAGGGACTGATTTACAGACGAGCTAAAAACTATCTGGTAGATAGGTTTTTCGTTGCAGTTTCGCGACGCGCAATCGATCCCGCAATACTGAAATTCGTGTAGATAAGCTTAACGTTTTGTAGGTAGAGCCTTACTTTGACAGTATTTCTCCAGATTTCTAAAAAAAAAAAATGCGTATAGATAGGCTATTTAGGGTCTAATTATTTCCCAATTTAATTAGAATTTCTAATTACCTTGGCAGTGGTTACACTGGTCAAAAAATGTCACCCATGTATCTGTGGAATAAAGCACGTCATTTCCAAAATACTTTTTTACATTAAATTCAAATCTGGCCTCTAGTTATCTTCATCAGCTGTTCTTTAAAAGATATTTGCTATTAATTTTGTTATGCGAATTTTTTAACATTGTGTCAAATGATGTAGATAATATTTTTAAACATGTGGGACATGATTTCGATACATTTTTTCAGCGCTGAATCCAACGACCATCTCAATTCTCTTACGCTCCTAACAATTCTCGAGATAATCACGAAACATGAAAAATCACGAAAAATTAGGGCTTGAAGGACACCATGATATTTAAAAAATAATTTAATTTCTTAAATAAACCAAAGCTAATTTTTATCGTTTTAAATGCTGAAGAAAACGTAAAGAAAGAAGCAAAAAAGTGTTTTTTGTTGTTGTTGATATTTTACCCGGTTCTTATTTTCACTATATTTCAAGAACGTTTAATGCTAAAATAAACTTCTTTCTTTAGTTTTATTCAGCATTAAAAACCGAAGAACCTCTCCTATCGTCTGTTTAAAAAAGTTAATTATTTCTTTTAATATCAGGGGAGAGATATTAGGGGAGATGAGGGTAAGTTGGCGCAGAGGCTGAGTTGGTGCATCCATATTGAGAAAAAACTATGATGGTTAGACTGACGAAAATAGTTGTGTCCTCTGAATTCTTGTGTTTTCATTACAAGTTCATTTATAGGATTTTTGTCGTTAACTTTTGGTTAATTTCAGAGCAATTGGATTTAATTGATTAATAACTCACATTTTACAGTAACCCGGGTAGAAACTGCCTCTTTATGCCTAAGCTAAATATTGGCTCTTACGAGGCCGCAGCCAGATTTTCTAGCTAGAAAAATCTAGGTTTTCCCTCGGCTTGCCCTCGATAGGTAATTCTCGTGTGCTACTTGTCTTAAATTATGTATATACTTACTTTTTGCACCATATTTTTGAATCAAACGCGATAAGAGACT
>JAABKJ010005506.1:0-22978 GCA_011634705.1 Andricus grossulariae | reverse complement strand
TCGAGAAATTCTTGCATTTTGCAATTCTTTGCATAAATTCTCAAGTGGTATATTCTCTTCAAAATGTCAAAAATATCCTTATTAGGGCTTATTCGACGCGTAATTTAATATGATTTTTAACTGATTTAAAAAAAAATTTCTCTCATTTTGGGAATGACTAATCACGTTTTAAAGTCAGCAGTGATTTTTAATAGTACTTTCTATGGCAAAAAAAAATATATATATAATCATCATATCCAATAATTATTATAAAATCGATACTAACCTTATTCGATTAGAGGCAAATTAACAGACTTGAATTTAAACAAACAATACGTTTTTTTAAATGTCAGAACGAAAATTTAACGTTTGAGTAAAACCCTAGTAAAATTTCCAGTCTTCTGATCGCTGGTCCAGCCACGAAGTCGTAGATTTCAGTAGCTTGGAACTACTCGTAATGAAATTCCTTTCTAGTAAGATTAAAGAGAAGATCTTCGTCCTTTTAGTCCTTAATCAAGGCAAGTATCTCTAATCAAGTTCTCTTCATATTTCCAATGCTCTTTCTGACATTAAGTGATTATCCCAATTTATTAGGGTAGGATGGGGCGAGATGAGCATAGTTGTCTTTTTCACGTCAGTATTTAAAATCTACTAATTCATTACTTGAAAGTATGTCGTTATATATATATATTCTACAAACATTTTTAATTATAATTTTGCCCAGATAAAAGTAAATAAAAAAGTATATGCGGAATTAGAAACAAAAATAAAAAAGTAGTGCGCAATAATCTTACTCATAAATAATATATAATAAGTCATTTAATTAAGTGGATGGGCCACTTAATTAAATGACTTATTATATATTACTTATGAGTAAGATTATTGTTAAGTTAGAGTATTATAAAACATAAACATATCTTACACATATTTTTCAAAAACTTTACGGAACATTTAAAGTATTTAACGTTAAAATGATACAATCCTTAATCCTAACCTCTACCGTAACTAACTCTACAAACAGTGAATAGAAAAACGATTTATCTACATGTCTTTAATAATTGTTTTACAGAAATAAATACAACAATTTTTTGACTTACCCGTGTACATTGTCTCAGTAAAAGTTAAATTCTACAGTAAGAAAACTCCCAAATACTAGACTGGTCCACTACAAGATGCTGAATTTCATATATACTGGGGCTTTAAGCCGTTTTTTTAATATGTTTGCCATATTTTTCAACAACAACAATGTTTTTCTTGTTTGTATAGCATTTCGCGAGTTTTCAAACAAAGTTACTTAAGAAATATATCAGAAAAACAGTGTTCCTGGTGGTCAATAAACCAATAAAACAATAAAACATTGCATCTTAACCTACTAAATGCTACATTAAGAGGTTAGGTTAATGCACAGGAAGAGGTGGCTCATACCGCCCCATTTGACACTTGCCAGTATAATCAAAATTTCACCTATTTCTGTTTTACAATTATATAAGAATCTGTAGAAAAATTAAGGTTTATTAAATGAGCTATCTAAATAACCACTGGAGAAACAAATTATATGTGAGTTTGTGTGATTCCTGGACTTTCTAAACAAATGCAAAATAGTAGAATACAGGTCTTAACATTTTTATTTTTGTTTTTTTTCTTCAAATTTGTTCAAAATTGAGCAAAAACCTTTTTTAAAAGAAGTTTGATAGCGTTCTTCCTGATAGTAGTGCAAAGAAAAGTTACAAATGAAATGATACATTGCGAGAAAATTGAGTGACTCATCTTACCCCCTATGCTCATCTCGCTCCACCCTTCCCTAAGAAATACGACATCTTCCGGACTAATAGTTTTCTTTTTCTTATGTCGTTGTTTATGTTTATCCAGTCCTTTAGCGTAAAAGGGCCAAAGTTTTCCAGAATGTTCCGTAGAAACATATTTAAAAATTGACAAAATGACCAAAAAGACGCCATATTCGTCAATGTGTGTAAATTCAATTTATAAGAATAAAATTGTCTTTTTTTACGTCTGGGAAAATTGATAGTTTATAAATTTAGGAAAGAACCGTATGTCGTATTTATTAGGTTCTTTCCTCAATTCATAAACTAAAACTTATGCAACTATTTCATTCCAATTTTATTGTAGATACGGGACCTTTCTTAAAAATCCTAGGAAAATTTCAAATGTCTTTTTATTATATAAAATTGATTTGAAGAGAAAAGTGAAATAGATTTCCAAAATTGTCGAGAAAGAATCTGATGAATTTTAAAGCAATTTTTTCAATTACTCAGGATTTTCCTATCAAACACTCTCAGATTTGACATTTGATCTATATTGGACCGCATAACATTTGACCAATCCCAACGGATTAATGATCTTTCTACTCAAAAACAAAGAATAAAATTTGACAAATTACTTCCAGTAAGGCACGCACCATTAAGTAACACAGTAAAAAATATCTCTAACGATCTTCTCAGCAATGAAATGATTTCAGCCTTATCTAAAGGACATAATTTTGCAGTAGGTCCCTAAAAAATTCCGAAAGAAGAAATCATCAGTAATTTGGAATCCACAATATATAGCCTTACACCCGAAAAAGCCAATGACATACGCCGTAGGACGGCCAAAATCTTACGCCAAGCCCAACTTCCCTCCTCAAACTTAACAAAACAAGAAAAAGCAGCAATTAAAGAACTCAACCAGAATGAAGATATCATAATATTACCCGCAGACAAAGATAACACAACAGTAATAATGGATAAAAAGGACCACTGTCAAACTGATTGGAATGAAGTATGCTGTGCATAATAAACGAAAAACATACTAGGAATGGTATCGCAAATATTGGAAAACCATTAATTATATAAAATATGATTCCACCTAGGTATTGTGCACGTTTATGTAGAAAATGTGATCTGAAAAATAAATAATGAACTATTTGAAAAATACTGAACTGTCTATTCTTTTTATATATTTAAAGTCTTATTACATTTATTTAAAAATCAGTAGCAAGTGGGCACAAGCTTCACAAAACTTAATTAAATTTTGCTTCAGCAAGCCTTTTTATTACTATACTCGCGAGTACAAATATATTTTAAAACCTATGCACAGGGGGCAATGCTCCCCCTAGAAGTCGACCACGGAGGGGCAAAGTATTGATTTGCCCTCCTCTAAAATCAAATGATTAAATTCATCGGATTGTTTGAATTTTTCCAAAATAGACATTTTCTCATTTCGTTTGCATATGGATCTGCGGCTAAGAAATGATAGGAAATTTCCCGGTCATTAAACCATCAATGTTCATGATCCTCTTTATCCTATAACTAATACTCTATTCCACTACCGATTCATAAACGTAGTATCATTCAAATTCTTGAACCCAGTCCTAATCTTAGTTGGGATGGATACTTTTATGATCTGATTGTATGGATAATAGAGGGAGAGACTACGTCAGAACTGGAAATCTTTCAATCTTTTTTTTTTTCATTCAATCTTTGAAATCGAAACTGAAAAAAATGGTTAGTTGTGACAAGCAGCTGTTTATTAGTAGAGATGGTATTAGCTGCGCTAACTACTTCGATGGTAAAAGTAACTAACCAGTTTAGTACGGCAACGAGCCGCCGTTAGTAATCCTACGTAGGTTATATTAGTAACGATAGTAATTTTAGTCACAACAAATAAAGTAGTCACATTTACCAACAATTTATTTGCCAAGAAATAAAAGTGGTAAAAGTTACAAGTTTCCCTCCTTGGCGACATTGGCACAATTGAAACCTGAGCAGTGCTGCCAATATTCGCACCGAAATATCGCGTTAGGTTCTAGATCATCGCCATTTTCATCTTAACCTTTTTGTAAATTGTTCAGTAGTGAAGACCATAAAGACTATCTTATCGATATAAATCTTTTAATAGACGAAAATGGATTTTTGAAAATTTGATTGTTACAATTTTAGTTCTTCCATTTTTAAGATTTTTAGTTTGTAAGTGGAATTGTTGCTAAATATTTATTATTTAATATCCAAAACGACACTTCATTACTTTATAGTTTTATAATTATTGTATTACTCTCAAAATTACTGTTTCTTACTACTGAAAGTCTGTACTTTTAAATATTAAAATTATAGTAGTTTTTCACTAACATCCCAATGGGCATGTGGATCTATTTTGACATGACGTCTTATCAGGACCTTATGTATCCACTGATGAGATATTATAGTAAAATCTACTATAATTTCAATATTGAGAAGTACTACCTTAGCAGTAGTCTACGAACCAGTAATTTTATTAGTAAAACTTTCTAGTTTTAATATAGTAATGACTACTAATTTAAATAGTGAAACTTACTAATTTAAATAGTAAAACTAACTAATTTTAATAGTGAGGATTACTGCTTTAAGTAGTGCCATCAACTAGTTTATTTGTAAGGCTGACTAATTTAATAGTAAGACTTACTAATTGAAGTAGTAAGTAAAACTAACTGAAAATAGCATGTTCCATCGAAAGTTGTCGCGACAACAAGTAAAGTAGTAAGAACAACAACTACCAATCTTGCGAATAAAAGCAGTAGCCCCAACTAGTTAAATAGCAGCGGCATATATTATAAACTCCCGTGCAGAAATTTTGGTGGTGTTCTGGTGGGGTTGACGCCAGTTTGCCCTAGTTGTAGTGTGGTCCTGGTCTGGAAAGCTGACAAGGACCCTACAAGGCGCGTCACGCTCGCACTTGCAAACGCCCCATGTGGGGCAAACTCGTCAGGCCCTTGTTTGGTTTTCTCAGATTTATCCTAGGTATATTTATTGCATTATATGTTGGTACAAATAGTTGTGGCAAATTCAGGCCGAAATAAAGAGGTGTTCCTGCTAACTGTATTAATATTATTTTCGATCCAAGTTTCAATATCAAAATTGGATGACTTCACTTTACTTAGCAAATATTGTAATTGGGTGTTTTATTTGAATTTTTAATTCTAAGCAAAAAGTTCCAAACAACATTCATTCGCTCTATGGCCGCACTTATATTCTAAGAAATGAAAACGCTAGAGAGCAATAAATAACTAATTATAATTTTTTAAGCAAAATTAAGAACTGAACTGAAAGGTCAGAACTTTCAACCAAACCTTTTAATATGAAAAGAACTCTAATTCAATTTATTTATAACAATAATCGAGGTTAGTATATACATTTTTTCAGCATTTTCTTTTCTAAATAATACTAAACAGATTAAATTACCTTTTGGAGAACTTGGATGAGACCTGCCAGATGTCTTGTCACTCTCACCTATATTTATTTGTTTTCGAGCGCGATTTTTGTTTACCGAATACGACTGTGGGTTTGAAGACACTTGATTAACATTTTTTTATTAAAAATAGAAAACCTGACGAGGGCCTTGTCTAAACCCTACTTTAATTGGGGCTAAATAGGGCAATTTCTGCACCTATAGTAGTTGGTCCTACTACTTTATTAGTTGTCCCAAACAACTATTTTTTTCAGTGATCTGAAATCTTTGTGAAATAATAGAAGTCTTTGTGAAATTTTTTAAAACTATCAGAAATCTTTGCGAAATATTTGAAATCTTTGTGGAATCTATGATCCATTCTCTCCAATTCTATCCAATCTATCCATTGAAATCTTTCTGAAATCTTTCGAAATATTTGAAATATTTCTTAAATATAATTGGTAATATTTGTGAAATTATTGAAATATTTGGGAAATCATTGAAGTCATTGTGAAGTCTTTTAAATCTATCTGAAATTTTTTTAATCTTTAAGAAATCTTTGAAACTTTGTGAAATTTGTTGAATCCTTTAAAAATATTTTTGAAATATTTGGTGATATTTTTGAAATTATTTAAATCCTTTCTAAATCTTTGGAAAATCATTGAAAATAATGTTTTCAATCTATGCGAAATCTTGTACATCTTTGTGAAATAATCGGAATCTTCCTGAAATCTTTGAAAATATTTGAAATATTTTAAAAATATTTGGTAATATTTGTAAAGTTATTGAAATCTTTGGAAGATCATTAAAGTCTTTGTAAACTGGTTGAAATCTATCCGAAATCTTCAAAATCTCTGGGAAATCATTGAAAACTTTGTGAAGTCTTTTAAATCTAGTCGAAATCTTTGGGAAATATGTTTAATCTTTGCGAAATCTATGAGAACCCATTGAAGTCTTTCTGAAATCTTTTGTAATATTTGAAATATTTTTAAAAATATATTTGGTAATGTTTGTAAAATTATTGAAATCTTCAGGAAATCTCTGGAAAATCGGTGAAAATAATGTTTTAAATCTATCCGAAATCTTCTAAATCTTTACGAAATAATTTAAATCTTTGAAAATATTTTTAATATTTTTGAGATATTTGATAATATTTGTAAAGTTATGACATCTTCGGAAGATCATTAAAGTCTTTGTGAACTGGTTTCATCTATCCGAAATTTTAAAAATCTCTGAGAAATTATTAAAAGCTTTGTGAAATCTTTTAAATCTATGCGAAATCTATACGAAATATTTGAAATCTTTGATACATTTATGAGAGCCCATTGAAATCTTTCTAAAATCTTTTGAAATATTTGAAATATTTTTAAAATATATTTGGTGATGTTTGTGAAATTATTGAAATCTTTAGGAAATCTTGGGAAAATCGTTGAAAATAATGTTTTAAATCTATCCGAAATCTTTTAAATCTTTTCGAACTAATTGAAATCTTCCTGGAATCTTTGAAAATATTAAAATATTTTTGATTGGTAATATTTGTAAAGTTATTGAAATCTTTGGAAGATCATTAAAGTCTTTGTGAACTGGTTTAAATCTATCCGAAATCTTCAAAATCTCTGCGAAATTATTAAAACCTTTGTGAAATCTTTTAAATCTATCCGAAATCTTTGCGAAATATTTGAAATCTTTGATAAATCTATGAGAATCCATTGAAATCGTTTGAAATATTTAAAATATTTTTTTAATATATTTGGTAGTGTTTGTGAAATTATTGAAATCTTTAGGAAATCATTTATGTCATTGTGAAGTCTTTTAAATCTATCGAAAATTTGTTAAGTATTTGGCAAATCATTGAAACTTTGTAAAATTTGTTTAATCTTTCCGAAATCTTTGCAAAATATTTGAAATCTTTGTGAAATATTTGAAAAATCATTGTAGTCTTTCTGAAATCTTTGAAAATATTTTTAAACCAGTTTAAAAATATTTGGTTATATATATAAAATTATTGAAACCATTGGAAGATCACTAGAGTCTTTTTGAAGTCTTTTAAATCTATCCGAAATCTCAAAAATATTTGAGAAATCATTGAAATATTCGTGGAATTTCCACAATCTATCCAAAATCTTTGAAATTTTGGTAAAATCTTTGGGCAATAATTTGAATCTTTATTCACTCTTTAGAATCAATCTAAAATGTTTGTGAAATAACTGAAGTCTTTCTAAGATCTTTGTAAATCTATCTGAAATCTTTGTAAATCTATCTGAAATCTTTGCGAAGTATTTGAAATCT
This sequence comes from Andricus grossulariae, assembly GCA_011634705.1. Lineage (NCBI taxonomy): Eukaryota > Metazoa > Arthropoda > Insecta > Hymenoptera > Cynipidae > Andricus > Andricus grossulariae. The sequence continues at coordinate 15,514 of JAABKJ010005506.1, read as the reverse complement.
CTGTGAAATTTTTGGGAAATCATTGAAATCTTTGTGAAATCTTTGTGAATTCTATCTAAATCTTTGAAAATATTTTTGAAATATTCGGTTATATTTATGAAATTAATTAAATCTTTTAAATCTATCCGAAATGTTTGTGAAATAATGGAATCTTTGTGAAATCTTTCAAATCCATCCAAAGTCTTTGCGAAACCTGTGAAATCTTTGGGCAATTATTGAAATCTTTGTGCAATCTTTGAAATCTTCGTGAAATCATTGGCAATATAAATTTTATACCTGTATTTATTATTTATTATTTCTTGTCTATTTATTACTCATGTTCAATTTTTATATAGTATGAGATTATTGTACCATGTACAAATTGTACCATTCAATATTATATGTCTTTATGCCTCTACCTCTATCTAGAAAAAAGGTTCGACCGCCTCTGCATAGCAACAATTCTGCACTCCTTAAATGTTTACATTCTCATCTCAAGGAGAAGGCATTGGGTTTATCTGAAAATTGAGTTTCGTCGATTTCATCAAATCTCGACGTTTTCAAACTCATTGATTGAGAAAACTGGATTTTACTTCGGTGGAATTCGAAGGAATTATCCGATTCAACTGCCCTTTGGCACATTGTTTTAAGGCCTGGAAAGAAAGTACGAGTTAGTTAACTAGCCGCTTTTGACCACGGTTTTGGTTTTATCCGTCAAAGACGTCCTAAAAACTTCCTTGCAATATTGGATGTTTTTTAGAACGTTGTTTGGCTTGACTTGAAATAGTTTCTGAGACGATCAAATAGCGTCTTTTGAATTGTACGTCCAAAAAACGTTTTTAGGACGTTTTCTTTACGTCCTTAAATTGTGTGCTCACTGCGTGCATGAAGATTATTCCGCTGAAATCAATTATTATTTACAAGTCTGGTTTTGAGAGATGTTGGCTAATTATTAACTTGAGCGAATGAATTATTTACACTTATATCAACGTATCGATTACTTTTTTAAAAATTAAAATTCAGCACAAATTACATACCTCAAGGAAGTACCAGGAATGATTATTTTTAATAAATTCAAAAATAATTCCAGGGCTGTTACACGCCAGGGGGAGTAGGGAAAAATCTGAAAGAGTCAGGGATTTTTTTTTCATTCAAAAAATTATAATTATAAGTCAATCTTTATAATTGTAATTAAACAAGGGAGAAGCCAGGGAAAAGTCAGGGAATTATGAAATTCTGATGACGTAGCAACTCTGAATTCGCAGGAATAAAAACAAAATCATGTCCTTTTCTACCACGTTCTTTAACAATGCTTGCAAATTATTTCGAAATTTATTGAAATTAGTGATTCATTGTACGTTGGCTCCTTCCTCCAGTTTGCTTTACATACTTTGGTCAAGTCTATCAAAATCGGTAGACATTTGAAACACTATTTTCAAAAAAAGCGAAGTACATCCGCGATGTTTTTGTGAGTGATAGATATTAGTGTAAGTAATTTATTCGCACAGATAAAACTTTTTAAATAAATGTACATTCGGAAATACGTGGATTTAAAAGTTGCGTTTTTTGCTAATTGTCAGATTTTCGAAGACGAAAATCTGGGGGAATAAGTTGTCATTAGCAATTTCACTGAATACCGTTGGAAAGGTTGATATTAATCTTTGTTTTGAAACAAGCAACGAGAAATAATCAAACCGTCACATTGATTGGGACACTTTGCTGTGAAGATGACGGAACAGGTGTTCAGGATCCTATGCATGAACCTGCATAGGAACTAATCCGCGAGGGTTCGCTTGTGACTTGGCTCTCTCGATAGTCAGTTGGATCTCCCAGGGAACATAACGAAGGCAACTTATGAGCTGTAAGCGGCATGAGTTTTCGCGATGGCTTTCTGTAAATGATCCTATACGACTATACGTGTTTCTGTACAGGAACCTCCGCCTCAATTTACTTCGCAAAGGAACCTGTACAGGATCATTGCAAGATTCCTTTGTCGGTGCAGGTTCCTTTGCAGGATCATGTACAGCTTGCTTCGCCAATTCCTGCACAGGAACCGTCAAGATTACCCGAACAGATTCGTGTGCAGTTTTGTGTACAGGAACATGTGCAGGATCGTCCGAGTTTCCTGTACAGGAATTTTCAGCTGGGCACCATGGACTGGCTTCGATAAAGACGCATCGTTGGGGTCAAGCGATAGTCAGAATGGATGAATGTTGGACAGATAGCGATAAGCCATAATAGACTAGGACGTAAGCTAGGTCGTATATCTTTAGAGGTTAGCGTACAAGTTCAAGGATGCGACCAGTGATGCGACCCAAGAACAACAGTCCGATTACGGCGCTTGACGAAGCACAACGTCTCAATGGAATATTATTTTATTGTTTAGTTCCTATAATATACGTCTTAAATATGAATTTCTTTGTTTTACATACTCACTTCCACATTCATAAACAAATAAATCGATTAACTATATTTCAACGAGTACGTTCAAATTTTGTTTACGGAATCGACTCAATATGTCTTTTCGATAACTCTTTGCTATAACACTTTACAAATTGACAACAAGTATTCATTGTTGAAACAACTAATCGTAAGAAGACCTTATTTTCTCTTACATTTTATAACAAAACTCTAAAATGCAATGATCTAAATATTTTCAATCCAGAAAAATAACTTTTGTTAATTAGTTTGTTTATAACATAATACGACATTTTTTAAAATTATTTTGAATCACCACAATAAGACCTTCTTTTATCAATCTGAAAATCTATAATAAAATGGTAGGGGAGTGTTGTACAGGTTAGGACATTGTATATAGGTTGGGACAGCGCGTTTTCTCAATTTATTTGCACTGGTGCCACCTTTTGTTACTGTCACATATCAGTATCAATAGTAACTCACTTTATATGTTGACTCGAGGAGATGGTTCATGCTTGTTTCAGCTGCACCAAACAATGTGTTTACAAGGAGTAGCAAAATTTTCGTGTTCACATTATTCAACCCCTATTAACTGAATACTTTTCATCGTAATTGCAAGGTAGTTGAGTTCAATGTGTTTTAAATTAAATAAATTGTTATGTCTGTAGACGATTTTACATATAGAGTTGATGATTTTTTCCCCCAACAATTCAAAAATGCCGTTAAATGTATATGTTGAGACACGTTTTTTGACACCTATACGCTATTTTTTTACTGAAAATCGTCGTTGATATAACTTTTGAGTGTTAATAATCAAAATAATCGCACTTTTGGTCATTTTTATGTACTTTTTACACTCGACATGTCAGCATGTCTTGTTACAAGCAACAAAGTGAACTGGGGATCACTGGTTTCGAGAGTTTAGTTAAAGCCATGAAAGTAATGGAACTCGAAAAAAGGGATAAGAGCCAAAGAAATATTTCCTAAAAGGTTCACAGTGGCTTTTAATCATTCTTTTTTACACTTATTTTTCATTTTTCAAGAGGTGTCCCAACATACACTACAAAAAATTGTTTGGCAGAGTGGAAGACATTCAGAAAAAAGGCTGTACAATTTTTTTGCACCGTAATTATATGTTTTTTTCACACAAAGTAAACTATTTAATAGACCTTCAACACGGTGTAATTAAGCTCAAAAATATTATCACGGAGAAAATGTATGGGCAAAAATCAAAACCCGTCTCAACCTTTAGTGCATTTCTCTACTTCTGAAAAGTTAAAAAAAGTCAAATTTGCTGTTAAATAAAACATTAACCAAATTTTTTATAAAAAGTACAAAGACACAAATCTTTTCGAACTTTAAAAAGCTTTTATTTAGAAAACAACGTCCAAATCGAAAGAAGCACGTTCCTGATTTTGAGTTAAGTTCCATTAGGAAGCAGTGAATTTTCACTCATAAGAATTTAGAGAGACAGGTATGAATCTGGATTGATAAAGATATAGAAAATAACAGACGGGAATAGTCAAGGGATATAGGAGTGGGAATTAAAAGAATAGTATTAGAACGGGTATATGCGAGGGTTATGCAGGCATGGAGAAAAGGGAATTGAAAGAGATAGGCGTAAATCTGGATTAAAAAGGAGATAGAAAAAGATAGAGGGGTACAGGCGAATGATAGGTAGGTATAGAGAAGTGAGTATTGAAAAAGAAAGAAGTAGAAATATACGGACAAGGAAAGAGAGAATGATAGAGATAGAAACAGATATAACTGGATAGGAAAGAGGTAGAATGAAATAAAGCTGGATAAACAATTGATAGAAAGATATGCAGGTTGAATGTGGATAGACGAGGGATGGGCTGGGATGAATAAATTGAGGAGTATGCGAACAAAACATGCTAAATCCATTCGACGTGTTTCCTCAGTATTGAGAAAAATGCTGTATTTCAAAAACACCAGAGATAAATGAAAAATTAAAATAGGATCATGTAGATGAAACCATCTAGCTGGTTATCCAATATTATTGAATTATTGAATCCATTAGCGTGGATTAATGTAGTTTTTATAACATATTGAACACCTTAGTACAAAATATATGGATTTTAATTTATATATTCTGAAGGTTACTAAATTTTGAAAGAGGCAGAAAATGATTAATAGTGAGAGAATTTCAATCTTTTTACTTTCAGCAGGGAAGAATTAGTCTACAAAATCGTGAAGAAGCATAATATTGTTCAATTGACCATTTCTTTAAAGTACTAGAAGCAATTAAAGAACAGAAAAAAGAACGAACTAACTGAAACGATACATTTTTTAGGTGATGATAAGGTAAAGGAACAAATTATTGATTGTGATCCATTAGTAAAAGGCATTGAGTATATCTTAATTAAGACTCTGAAACAAACAAAAATTAAAACTAAGTAACAAAATAGTGAAAATAGGAAGAATTTAATCTTCGAAATTGACAATAGGAGCGTACTCGATGATTGTTCCCTTTACCTATATATTATATCGTTAGAAAATCTCTTGTTCTTATAAAAATAAAATTTCCTGAAATGTTTAAATGATTAGGATTCTTATATCCTAACACAGATGGGAAAAGTACAACTTTTCTTTCTCAATTGTATTATTAAAATTAAAACCATTAGAACACTTTGAATAATTTTATTTTTATAAGAAAATATATGCACTATGTATGCAATAAGAATTAAGTAAAGCAAGAAAAACGTCAAATTATAAAAACTTTCCTTTTTTTAAATTCAGTCTTTTTTATTTTTGGTAATTGCTTCAAGTACTTCAATAACGTCTTAAACTGAATGCTATTCTGCTTTTTCAAGATTTTGTGAACTAATTTTGCCCCTGCAATATATTTTTCCGTATGTGGTGAAACACTTGATCGAACATGTAACCGATAATTTCTCAGAACCATAAATATTTTTTTGCATGTCTGCCTTCCACTTTTTAATTTTGGTTTTTTTATGTATAAGCTTTCTAGACAACGATATGGATCTCTGTAAAATCTCTGTGAGATCTTTAAAAAGTTCCAGGAATTTAAGGTTATAAGTTTTGGTTTTCTGAACAATAAATCAATGAATAAATAAATCGTTTCCTATAAAATAGTTATTTTTACGCCCAAAGTCTTCAAATTATATATAGGAAAGAGTTACGACCTTGTTTTCACTTTTTAAGATTTTACTGGAGTAATACAAATTACAAATTTTCTAACGTTTCAGTACCAGCGCTACACAGTGCTCCCAAATCCGAAAAAAATGGCAAATATTATAAAAATGATTCGGTCTACATGAAATCGAATGTAAATGAGTTTTTCAGGCAACTGATTTCAAATTCGAAATCCCAATTTTCAAAAACGAAATGGCGGCTGCAATATGGGACGCAAAAACTCGGAAAAATGATTCGGTCAAAATGAAACTTACTATCCAGGGGTTTTCAGACAGTTGAGTTTAAATTTAAAATCCAAATTTCCAAAAATAAAATGGTGGCTTCAATGTGACGCCCAGAAACTCGAAAAAATTATTTGGATCCTAAAAAAAATTACTTCGCAGGAGTTTGAGATATGATATCAGAAAAATTTAATATGCACGGGTTTTTCGGACAGCTGACTTAAAATTTGAAATATAATTTTCTCACAAAATGGTGACTCCAGTGTTTAGCCAAAATAATTCGAAAATATGTCAGAAATTTACTTTCTGACCTTACTTTTACTAATACGTACTTATATTTATAAAAGACTCAATTCATAGTCATAATTACTAAAAGAAGTATTATTATTATATTGAGTTTATGGAGGAAAAACAAGAACGATACCTTTAAATCGTTCAGTCACACAGGAGCTGCTACCGTATTATTATTTTTATTTTATTTGTTAAAAATTAGAACATATTTGGGACATTATACGTTTCCAGAAAATTATTTGGCTTGACTAAGGACGGTTTTTGAAACGTTCTAGTAACGCATTTTGACTTTTACTAAACTTATGATCGAAAAGAAATCTATTTTATCATAAATAATTTTATGCAAAATGAGCATGAAAAAGATTCACAATTAAAAAACAGAATTCCACACTATCTCACTTTTCGGCTCATTAGAGACAAAAATAACCAAATGAAAAAAGAGGGAGAAAAAGAGAAAAAGTCAACCAAAAACCAACCTCTCACTTTTTCCTTTCAACGTCCTTTTTATCCATTTAAGGCTGCAGGACTCAAGCTGTAACTTTAAAATTCAATGGGCTCATTTTACTCAATGAATACTAGGATTAAATCTATTTAAATACGAAGCAGTACTCCTTTTTCAAATAAAAGTGGGTATACAGAGAGGAAAAAACTCTTTACTTTGGTCATTTTTGCGTGAAATCAAATTTTTGAATGTTTAGGTCAATTTAGTTTACCATTCGAGAATTTCATTCTACGCAAAATAACTTGAATAAATCAACTTTTCCCTCTGCATACTAATTTCTATTTTCAAAGGGAGTACCGTTTAGTATCTAAAAAATATTTAATTCTAGTACTCATTTATCAAAATGAGGTGATTAAATTTGATGTTTAGAGCTTGAGTTCATGCAATAGCCTTAAAAAATAAAAAAATAGCATCTTTTTAAATATTGTTGATCAGTAAGATGTAATTACTATTTCTTACTAGTGATGTACAAAATGATTTTGGGTCGAAAACTCGAATCAGCCAAAGTTACTGGAAATTACCAGAAATTTAAGGACATTTTTTCTTTGAACTATTGGGTCCGTGTTCCGGTTTTTGGGCCGGGTTGCGAACTGGAAACCCGACCTTGGCACATCACTACTTGTTACTCATAAGCCCTCTTAAAATTTCTTATAAAAATTTATATTTCTTAATTCTTTAAACAAAAATTTATTTGTACACAATTGTCCAAATTCCCCAAGCCGAATATCTTCAAATGATCAGGCTTCAATGTGCATGTAGACGCTATTGAATAAAGGAAAATTTAAAATTAGGTAAATATTATCGAAATGATTCGCTTATTATTACTATTTGTTTATATCAAATAGCGCAGAACGAAAAAGTTGTTTTGACTGATGATCAGGTGGATGGAAGTTTGGTCTAACACTCCACGACTCTCGAAGTGAGCCTAAATTCAGTCTCAAAATTAGGAATTTTCCCTAGATGTGACCATGGAAAATCGAGCTGCAACAAATTTGATAGCAGCGTTTTTCTGTGTACCTGTTACTTGTAAAATTTCAATCCGAATTCAGATAGCAAACAATATTACATTTTAGTTTTACTTTTTTACATTCTCATTCTATCCCCCCGTTTTTGTTAACTGTCCACGTTTTGAGACACCCTGAACCCAAAAAACCGGTTTTTACAAAATGTCTGTCACAATTTATCCTAATTAATTTTTTTCTGGTGAAAAAAAGTTAGCGGAGTTAGAGCATTTACAAAATTGTAAAAAACAAACGAAAATGAACATTTTAAGTCAAACAACGAACGATTTGAAAAAAAAAAGGCAAGAGAAGGAAAATTTTTCTTTTTGAAAATTCTACAATACCGTTGTAAGACTTTTTTCAATTTTCTTGCAAAATCGAAAATTCAAATTTTTGTCGCACAAAAAAAATGAAAAATCAAAAATTCCATTTTGCGGTCAAGCTATACAAGATAAGAAAAAAGATAAATCGAATAAAAAATTTCAGTCAAAAAAGATCTACAAATTTGTCATTAATCACTTTTTGATGGGATGCGTAGTTTTTGTTTCATTTGTAAAAAACTGATTTAAGAATAAAAACTTTAAATTTTTGGACAAACGGCACAAGCTACGGGAAAACAAATTAGATAAAAGTTTTTCACTCAAACAGATGCACATTTGTTTACAGGATGCGTAATTTTTGTTTCAATCGTGATAAATAACATTAACAATAAAAAAAAATTGGAAAAACGACGCAAGGTGCGAAAAAAGATGACTAGACAAAAGTTGTTCGACCAAAAAAGATCTAAAAATTTGTTATAAACTTTTGTTATAAAAACACATTTAAAATAAAAAATTGACTTTTTGGAAAAATGATACACGCTATAACATTTTATCTAACCAAATTTGTCGCCTAAATTAAATTACAAATTTTCTTAGATCCACTTCACGCTAGGATGCATATTTTTGGTTCCAATCGCAAAAAATAACATTGAACATAATCAAATTAAATGTATGGAAAAACGACACAAGATACAATAAAATGCAAAACAACAACATTGTTTTTACATTATCATCCTATAATGAGAAGGTATTAGATTTGTGTAGAATTTGAACCCCCCCCCCCTCCACCGTTTTTGTCAAATTTTCACGTTTTGAGACCCCCTGAATCCTAAAAATAGGTTTTTAAAAATGTGTCTGTATGTCTTCCTGTATGTCTGTTTGTTGATTTTTAGATTGCTAGCACGATAACTTTTGAAAAAAAAATAGATTGAATTGGCCTTTGGTATACTCGTTCGTTAGCCAGCCAATTTGGATGAAAATTAAAAAATGAGCACAATTTGACCATTTTTGAGAGCACTTTTTTTCCAAATTTAAACATTCTATGTACGATTATTAGCAGTACCCAAAAAGACTAACAATTTATCCTGATTAATTTTTTTCTGGTGAAAAAAAATTACCGGAGTTAGAGCATTTTCAAAATTTCAAAAAACAAACGAAAATTAACATCTTAAACCAAAAAACGCACCATATGAAAAAAAGTCAGGAGGAGAAAATCGTTGATTTTTGAACACCCTACAATATTGTCGTAACAACTTTTTGAATTTTATAAAAAATACAAAATTCAATTTTTGATCGCACAAAAAAATAATGAAAAATCGAAAATTCAATTTTTCGGTCAAACTATGCAAGGTATAAAAAATATAAAGAAACAAAAATTGTGCATGTAAAAAAATCGACAAATTTGTTATTGATCAGTTTTTAATAGGATGCGTAGTTTTTATTTTATTCGTAAAAAATTGCATTACAAATAGAACATTTAAATCTTTGGAAACACGACGTAAGGTACGTGAAAAGATGAATGGACAAAAATTGTGCATTCAAAAAAGAAAATGCATTTAAAAAGAAATTTTTGGACAAGACACAAGTTATGAAAAAAAAATTAATAGACAAAAGTTGCTCACACAAAAAGGAACTATAAAAATTTGTCGTAAATAATTTGTTTAAAAAATCTTAGTTTTTGTTTAAATCGTTAAAAATAGCAAAAAAAAATTAAGAGACAAAAGTTGTTCAACCAAAAATTATCTACAAATTTGTTAAAAACTTTTCTTATAAAATTTTTCTTAGAACCACTTTACGCTAGGATGCGTATTTTTAGTTCAAATCGCAAAAAATAACATTAAAAATAAAAAAATTGTATACATGGAAAAACGACACAAGTTGGAATACAATTTTTAATAACAAAATTGTTTTCTTTTTATAGGATGCGCACTGTTTTTAATTAGAAAGAAAAGACAATGCAAATACGTTTGTTTCAATTCCAATGCATATTATGAATTTTAATAATATAAACTTATTAAAATGTTTTATTTTTTAGGGTAGTTGAGGATTAAATTTAATTTAAAACAAGAAACGAATATTAAAGTTATCATGATAAATAACATTTGTACTTTATTTTGCAATATCTGAATTAGCAATCCCAGGCTGAGGTACAAAAATAAATATAATATACATTTAATATAATAGTGTTGAACCTAATGTAGAAAAGTTTGCATTTTTAAAAAAATGATGATGAGAATGTGTTCGCTAAAGCCGAAGGAGCTTTAACAAAAGAGAATTCACAATCAGCAAATTACAGTTGTAGATGCTCTAACCTTGAACTTTAAAAGGTCGCGCGCCCAGCGCGCGATGAGAATGTGCTCGCGCGGCGGGCAGATTTTTAAAAGATTTAATAACGATGTGGGAATTGTGGTTAAACGAATACAAATCTAAAATTCTTTGAAATAGGTTTACGCGTGCCTAAGGGAGTTGCCGCGATTTCATCTCTGTTTAATGTGACAACCGCTCCACTGTTCATGTTTAGTTTGGCCCGTTTTACAATGCCATTATCACGTGTATATATTCCATGAAGAATTGTATTATAATGCTCCAATATTGCAACTACGTCACCAGTGGATGTTGTTAAAACGTTTTGTTCTTTGGTTGGCATGGGCGCAAGTTCTTTATTTTTTACTCTCATATTAATTGGTTTATCGGCAGGAAAAGTGTATTTGCGAATTTCGTATTGTTGGTGCGGGTTCGTGTTGGGAATAAGCCGGACAAATCTAAGTTCTTCCAAATTATGTCCATATATGAGAGAATAAGGCTGACTAGGAGGAGGAGACCTGGACCTGGCACGAGCAAGAGGCTCAGCAGGAGAGGTAGCCCTGCCAGGAGAATTATGCCTGTCAGGAGAAGGGTGCATGTCGGGAGAAGGGTGCCTGTCAGGAGCATAAGAAGGTGCGCGGCGAGGAGCATCAGGAGGAAGGTTGAGATCAGGAAGACGATCGAACTGTGAACTCCAGCCTGCAACAAAAAACAGAGGATTGTTTTTTACATTCTCATCAGAGAACGTATCAGATTTGTGTAAAATTTGACACCCCCCCCCCAGTTTTTGTCAAATGTCCACGTTTTGATACCACCTGAACCCGAAAAACAGGTTTTCGCGGATGCGTCTTACTGTGCGTCTGTGTGCGTGGGTGTGTGTGTGTCTGGCTGTTCTTTGGCTCTGTGTGTCTTTAGATTTTTGGTTTCTTAGCACGATAACCTTCGAAAGAATTGACATATTGGATTGGGCTTTGGTATACTCTTCAATAGTCCTAAAATGAAGGTCAAATTCATTAGCCAGCCATTTTGGATGGGAATGCAAAAAGTGAGCGCATTTTCAAATTTTTGAGACCACTTTATTCAAGATTTAAAAATTCTATGTACGGTTATCAATAGTCCTCAAAAATATGAACCATTAATCCTAATGACTTCCTTCGATAAAAAAAAAATACCGGAGTTATAGCATTTACAAAATTGCAAAAAACAAACGAAATTGAACATTTTAAGCCAAGCCACGCACGATATGAAAAAATGCCAGAGAAAGAAGGACGTTGAATTTTTAACACTCTACAAAATTATTATAACAACTTTTTGGATTTTCTTGAAAATCGAAAATTCAAATTTTGACCACACAAAAAATATTGAAAAATCAAAAATTCCATTTTGCGGTCAAACTATACAAGATACGAAAAAAGATAAATCAAAAAAAAATTTGTATTTAAAAAGATCTACAAAATTGTTACAAATCGCTTTTTGATAGGACCCGCAGTTTTTGTTTCATTCGTGAAAAACTGCAATAAAAATAGAAAAATTGAATTTTTAGAAAAGCGACACAAGATACGAAAAAAATAAATAGCCAAATTTTGATAACTCAGAAAAGAGCTACAAATTTGCTGGTGATTAATTTTGATTGGACGCTTGGCTTTTTTTTTTTGTTGAGGATTGAACTATTTTGTTGAAAATTCGTCTTTTCTGGTGAAATTCAGCTGTTTTAGATTGAAATTAAAATCTTTTTTGGTTGAGATATTGACTATTATTTTTTATTTGAGAATGCATCTTTTTTGGTTGAAATCTCAACTACTCGAAACGTAATCGAAGCGTATACAACCGTTGGCGAGAGACGTTGCGACAAACGTCGCAACCGTTCTGTTGCCTGAGACTGCAGTTCTAGGAATTACAGAATCGGGGGAATCGAAACCGGGGTTTTGGTATACTTTGTTGGACATTAATCTTTTTGGTTGATGATTCATCATTTTACTTGAAAATCCTCTTTTTTTAAATTGAACTATTTTGTCTAAATTTTTTTTTGTGAAAATTAATTTTTTTAACTGAAAATTTAATTATTCCATGTTTGGTAGAAAATTTACCTTCTTCAGCTTGAACTTCAATTATTTAATTGAAAATTGCTCTATTTTGTTTGAAATAAAACTTTTTTGGTATAAAATTAATATTTTTGGTTGAAAAATCATTTCTTTGGATGAAAATTCAACTTTTAGGTTGAAAATTCCTTCAAAATTTCAAATATTTGTTTGATAATTTTTGATAATTTGATCAGAAATTAATATTTTTTGGTAGAAAATTAACCTTCTTGTTTGAAAATTAATCCTTCTGGTTAAAAATTCATCTCTCTGATTGAAAATTAGAAACTTAGAAACAACGTTGAAAACTAACAAATTTAATTTTTGGACAAACAACACAAACTATGAAAAAAACTGAATTGACAAAACTTGCTCATTCAGAAAAGAGCTACAAATTTGTCATGGATAATTCTTTGATGGAACGCGTAGTTTTTGTTTCAATCGTAAAAAATAACATAAAAAATAAAGGCATTACATTTTTTTGGAAAACGGCATGAGGTACGAAAAAAAAAATTGATGAACAAAAGTTTTTCGCCCAAAAAGGATCTAAAAATTTTCTTAAAACCACTTTAAGCTAGGATGCGTATTTTTAGTTAAAATTGTAAAAAAGACATTGAAAATGAAGAAATTAAATTTATGGGAAAACGACAAAAGTTTCAATAAAATGTTTAATAACAAAATTGTTTTTTTTTATCGTATGCGCACTTGTTTTCAATCATAAAAAGAAGACAATGAAAATACGTATGTTTCAATAACAATGGATATTATGAATTGTGATAATATAAATTCATTGAAATTATACATTTTCCAGGGTAGCTGAGGATCAAATTTAATGCAAAATAAGAAATAAATATTAAATTAATCATGATAAATAAAACTTGTACTTTATTTTGCAATATCTGAATAAGCAATTCCAGGCAGAGGTACGTAAATAATTCTAATATAAATATTATATAAAAGTATTGAACATAATGTAGAAAAGTCCAGATTTTGGACAAAATAGAGTGCGAAGCACGAGATACGTGATAAAAATGTGTTCGTTAAAGCCGAAGGAGCTTTAACAAAAGGGAATTCACAATCACCAGATAACAGTTGTCGATGCTTTGACCTTTAATTTTAAAAACTCTGTTCACAAATGTGAGGTCAATATATTATTGAGTGCGAAGTGCGAGATAAATATATTATCGAGCGCAAAGCGCGAAAGCCAACAGTCGCGCGCCCTAGGCGCGATGAGAATATGCCCGCACAGCAGGCAGATTCTTTTTAATACACAATCGTATGTTGATACTGACTGCGTACAATTTGCAAACCGAAATTTAGAAATTACTGACAGCGCCCGAGGTGGCAACTGTTGAACTTGCGATTAAATGTTTTGTATAAAAAGTAAAAGCATTACATTTTTTTTTCTTAGTGGACTGAGGCGTTGTATGAGCATGTTCCGGGTGCATACTGACCCAACGTCCATGTAACCTCAGCATGTACTCTCTTCGTGCTGGTGAGCTTTCTTGCCAGGTAAGAATGTCCGTTCTGAGCCATTGCCTGGTCTTCGCCTTGATTCCGGCCTATTGCATTATTATATTTTTGTTACCAACTTGTTCTCGGGTAAGCCCGGTTTTACACCTTCAGCTCTATCTCCTAAACTATTGGAGGTATTGTACAACCTTTGATTTTTTTAGTTTTGCAGTGACTTATATATTTAGGTAAAGTAAATGATACTGCACCCAGAGGGAAACCGATGAAAGAATAGTGGAAGTGTGTAAAAGAGACACTAAGACGAAAAGATGTTAAAAGTCATGCAAACACAAGAGCTTGCATGGAAAAATGTATGGACGTAAAGGATGCTGAGGAGGTATGACAGGACAGGCAAGTGTGGCGACAAATAGTTTATAAGAAATACATAATGAAGATTGCCAGTGGATTGGGAGAGGCCTGAAACGAAATACCTAGGATACTAATGATCCAGCGCGAAGAACTTTACATGGTGACTTTGTGAATCTCTTCGTCTAAGGTGATTGCTAGAGAGATTGATCAGCGACCTGGGCTGGAGCAGTGTTGCGGAACGTACGTGTTATTGCAATAAACAACACGAGAATTCAGATTAACGTGAGAATCAACAACCTCCTCCCCCCCCTTATACCGCATTTTACACTGATTTCCTTGATCATCGACAGTATAACTTCGCTAGAACTGAGTGAGTCACGCTTACCCCGGAAGGGAATTGGGTTAACGCAATAATAATAGTTTTAGTAATAACAATAATAATAATCTTCGCACAGGGCAGGGTTGTCAGCACTAGAAATTATCGCAAACACGTGCTACATCAAGACGTGGTTAACCGGTGCCGATTATGTGGAGATACCAACGAATCCATCCAGCTCAACAGCTTGCCCTAAGCCTAGGACTCTTAAAAGAATAGATGCCTTTCTATAGATACATTCCAATGCCCGTTTTAGAAAACGAAGATTACATCTTATATTGGGATGATACTATCCAGACGGATCATTATATCCAAGCCAATCGACTGGACATCGTAATGCGAGAAAAAAGCTGGAAGAGTCTACATCATCGACAATGCTTGTCTACTTAACCAAAATTTGCAGGCAATCTATACAACCAAGATCCACAAGTATAGCGAGCTAAGGCATGAAGTAAAGACAATATGGAGGAATGCGAAACATGCATCTATTCATCCTATTGTGATTTCGGCTGCAGGCAATGTGCACGCAACATGCACTGAACATCTTGAACATTTAGGAGTCGGTAGGGTACTGGCAGCAGCTCAGAAGGCGGTTTTATTAAACACCTGTCGCATTGTGATCAACTTTCTCGACTATCAGGAAGCAAGCGACGAACAACCTATAGAGTGATACATGGTAGCTCTAAAAAAGCCTCCAGAGACGACTGCTGTCACCTCCAACACTCAAGGCCGCTGTGTAAGCATAACAGCAGTAATAGACGATCTGGTAGATCTTCCGTACCTCGAATACACCTCCCTCGAGATAAAGGGGGTAGAGGCTTGCTGAGCTCGGAGTATCGTCATCGAAGAATAGTTCTGGCTACAGCCTGCCCAGTTCTAAATATTCTAGATTCTCTTATGCACATATGGCCGCAGAGGAGCTGGGCCTACATTTCTCCCTTCCTCACAGAGTGAGTCTCGCTTACCCCGAAAGGGCTATGGCTTAATGGCTTATATCCAATAGTTTAGCGCTGCCATATATATATA